>JAZBQP010000060.1:0-95748 GCA_038407015.1 Ceratocystis ficicola | reverse complement strand
CTCTCGCAGATCCCTATGGGTGCGGCGCCGTCGCTACCCGGGACCACAGGGACACGGGCGGCAGGAGATACAGGAAACCGGCGATTGAAAACTCGGACATCTTCGGACCTCCGGACTCACAAAATGGGACCCCAGATAGTTACCAAGAGTATAAATAGAATTTCATCATCATCATCATCAGGCCAAAAACACCAGGCAACCAATCCTAAAACTTCCCGCGGGGAAAGCCGAGTTGAAGAACCTGTCGGTGCTCACACCGGGTCTTTGAGGGTCATGAAAGGCTTCTGAACCTCGCGCACACCTGCGAATGCTGACTGCCCAGAAGAGGTGTCAGAGTACGACATCTCCTTGCCCCTGTTCCGTCCAGATCATGCCATCGTATGGCTGTGAAATAGCCAGTAGGCAGACGTTGAATAGAAAATACAATACAATACAATACAATACAATGTCAAGCTTGATACGCCGCCTGGCATCCACTCTGTCTTTCATCTCAGCCTTATACACCGCAAAAGAACAGACGCACTACCATCGCAAGTCGTCCGTGACCCCGAGCTACCACTAATCTCTAGTGAAAATGCCACAGAAGACGCTCTCGAAGGTGAATATACCGTGGAAAAGATCCTTCGACACCAAAAATACAAAAATCGGTGGGAACTGCTTGTCAAATTGGAAGGCTACGTACAACCAAGATAGAAACCATTAGCACACCTTGACGATACGGCTGCCCTTGAGCAATATGAACAACAATCTCAGTGTCCTTGACTGCCCCGGAAAGCTCCGTAAGGGAGAAGGGGGGTAGTGCTCATGTGAAGGGTTTTCTAAGTGTGTAGAAGATTCACAGTTAGGTTCAGTGCAGTTTATTATTACGTTCTTGGGAAGTAAGAAAACAAAGCTAAGCTACCAATATTGGGGGACACCAAGACTATTTATGTATCATTGACCACATCTTCTGGTTTCACCTCCTATTTAATCCCCTCCTCACTGAACTTGATAGAACCTTGTTGTAAGTTCGTATTGGTCATTCCGCAAGGGCTGGACTGTAGCAATCTATGGATCTACATTGGCTTGGGCCCTGCCCTCGCCCTCATGCATAGCTTCTCCAACTCTTCCACATACGAACCTCGCTGGTGTCTCGCTAATCAATACTGGTGTCTGACGAGTCAGTAGGCTCTCCTCACCAAATAGTATATAAACCTCTTCCTGCCTTCATCTGTGTTCTGTTTCTTCTTTTTCTTCCCTTCTCTATCTTATTCTTCTTTAAGACAGCCGTTATACGAACGGTTTATCTTGTATTCCGTGAAGCCTCACTGGTGGGGTAAGTTCCGAGTGCCACTTTTGCCGCATGGTCCGCATGTTCATTACTTTTCACACCCATGTGTCCAGGACACCATTGTACAGTCAGTTCGGCCTACGAACACGCGGTGGGAAGGTCGGCGATCATGGCGGTGAAGGCTTTTGGTTTGTATGGTGGCTTGGCTATCCACAAAGATGTACGATGTAGGAGAACAGCTCTCCAGCCAGCGAAAGTATCGCACAGCCCTATACATGGCGAATGACTCGCAATCAGCCACTTCAACACAAGGTCCGAGAGCTCTAGCTTCTATGCAGACAGTAGTCCGACTCCGAATATTGACAAAGGCGTAGGACGATCCTGCGTCCTCTTCTGAGCCGTCGGTGTAGAGGACGTCTGTTTCGTAGATCGATAAACCATTCATGTTCCGTATTAATGCGAGATGTGTGTCTCTTGCATCTTCTTTGGACGTATTCGGTATTGATTTCCTGAACGACAGAGGTGCACACCAGGGTGCATCATGCTCTATCCCGTATCTTTGAAGTCCTTCCCGGGAGATGAGCGATTTGAGTCGTGCGGCGAAGGCTTGTATTGACCAACTGGGAGGGACTAGATCAGTCCGAGGCCCGCAAAGTTGGAGTCCGAATTGAGGTCATCGCTTGCTGGTTGTATTAGTTGTCGCGCGGGATGCTGTTTTGGGAAGCCGAAAACCCGGAGCGTGTACCGGAGGTTCTTTTGGGTGAGTGCCAGTAAGACTGGAAGAAGCACCGCTTCCAGCTCAGCGGCCGCTTTAGGAGATCCCTACACTGTTTACAATACCCACTTGAGTACCTAGTACTGGGGCCAGTCGAGTCCCTTAGTAACTCCAACGGACATTTTGTCAGTCCACCCTACCTCGGAACTGTACTCTGCAATCGAGCGCAGTATTGTTTCATGTATTTGTCAGATTGCGGTTGCAGACAGGCCACGTCGTTGCCCCGCCAGACGCATGATACCTTGGAAAGTTTGCTGGGCCTTGCGTGTACGGGCTTGAACATGCTTCTTGAGTGTCAAATGTTGGTCGAGGACAAATCCCAGCCACTTCACAGACTGTTTTGGTACAACTGTGATATCACCTACTTTGATTGACAGTGACTGGGCCTTTCTTGCCTTGGAGAGATGGATGAGCTTTGGCTTTGACGCTTCAAACTCAATACCAGTCTGACTTGCAACACGTGTCAAATGTTCCATTTGTTGAGTAAGCGTCTCACAGTTTTTCTTGATTGACTTGGACGTTATGACAATCGTAGTATCGTCAATATGTGCCTGCACCATGGTTGCGGCACACAGGGAAATTGGTAGCCGGAGGTTTCGTGCGTAGGCAAGAAATAGGATTGGTGAAATCGGACTTCCTTTGAGGACGCCGCTGTTTATCAGCGTCAGGTCGCCGATTTTGTTTTGGATTTCGAGTTTCACCGTTCGACATTGACATGGTCAAAAGCCCCTTTGATGTCGAGGAAGACCACGCTTGTGGTTAGGTGGCGCTTTTTCTATGTTGTTACTTTATCGAGCAGGATCAACCCACTGTCAATCATGGACAGTTGTCGGTGACCTCCAATTTGGCTTTCGTCTAGCAAACCATTTTCAAACGCCGCCATGTAGGCCAGTCGGCGGGTAAGCAACTTCTCCATCGCCTTTCCAGGCAGTTGAGAAGCACAATTGCTTGATAAGCTTTCACGACGGAGTAGTCTAGTTTGTCTTTTTTGGGCATGATAATTCCGATTCCCTGCCGCCAAGGAGTTGTGTATCGTCCTAATTGAAATAGTCTGTGGTACGCCTCAGTCAGAAGTTCGGGATGCGCCACAAGTGCACGCTGTACGACCATTGGAGACATCCCATCCGGACCGGTGGTTTTGTTCGGGAGTGGGGCGTTGATGGTCCGATTTATTTCTGCATCGGAAATTGGGTTCCAGGCCCACTTCGGTGTGTAGCCGGCGGGCTCAGAGAAGGGCAAATCTCTTGTCATATCTGCTTGGCTCTCGCCACCGAGGAGGGATAAAAACGCGGTGCACTTTCCCTTGTATGTGGTTTGGGCAGCGCCCTTGTGCGCCATGGTCGGGATAATCTCTACAAGATCCTTCAATACTTGTGTTGTGGGCTATGCGCCCTAATCACACAACACATGGATGAAAAGCTTTGTTAACAAGTTACTAAGGACAATAGGCTACAGCCAAGAGAGCAGGTTGAGTCGAACACATATTAGTTCTTCACGACTTGACTTCATTTTTCTACTTACATTTATTTGTTTTTAATTCTTTTGTTTTGGGGCTGGACGATCACACCTAGCAACATGTAGGCCCTATGGTTACAGCGATATCATGACCCAGGCAGGACCACATGGACACAGGCAGCTGTGGTACAGAAAACAGGTACGAGAGAACTCAGACCTCTCCAGAGCTCCCGAATCCAAAAGTAGGGCCGCAGATAGTCTCAAGAGTATAAATGGGACTTTCATCATCATCATCAATGCACAGGTAGCATGGCTAGGAATGGTAGCCAGGGAAAGGCATCATAAAGTATACAGTAGATCCAGACATATTGCAAGAACAAACCAATTGTCAGGCCATCTAAAATATATATTGTTAGCCTTCATATTTTTACAGTGGTTTTATTTCAGGGAAGTTAGGCACAGTGAAGGATTTGCACGGTGTGTAGATGTGTAGATAACTCACAGTTAGGTCCAATGCTGTTTGTTGTACAGTTTTGTGGAAGTTTAAGGAAACAAAACTCAACTACCAACATTGGGGGACAACAAGACTATTTATGTTTTGCTGATCGCCTCTTCCAGTATCTCTGTAGTTGTCCTCCTACTTGATTCCCCCCCCCCCTCCTCCTAATAGAACATTATAAAACCTTCTTGTGAGCTCGTCAAGCTTGCTGAAAGTTGGTGGGAGGGTGTGGAAACTGGTAGAATGTTCAACAGCCTTCATGTATCCTCCGTGAGTAGATGCACCATTGTTCCGACGGGCTTCACGAGCTGAGGGTCGTTGTATTAGTCTTGCGGCAAGGGCTAGACTGACTCAGTGCGCAGGTCCACATTCCGAGCTGTGTCCCGTAGCACACGGTGTTCAATTCACTTTTCGGTTAACCTCACCTGTAAAGTATGTTGATAATTTGAGAAAATTATAGACTCAGGGGTTTTGGCCATCAATGTCATCCAAGATCCACCTTTACCTTTTTTTGACCTAACCCTTACCCTTTCATCAACTATGTGTGCTCATGATCAAGGTTTCCAGACTGGGCGCTGCACCAACTCCCCAAATCCCAACACAGCAAGCGGCTGGCTGCTCTACACTAACTAAATCCAAACACAACTTGCACCATGGGCTCTGCTGGCAAAGCCTCAGGCTGGGGCTCATTTCTACAGCAGGCAGTAGCGGGTGTTGAAGCTCGGCTAGACAACATCTTGGCTGATGAGCAAGGTTTTGCATCAACATCAACATCGCTCGCCGTTCAGACAACGACCTCGACACCTCCTACGACTACGGAAGTTGCAACAAAACTTGTCCCTGGTAAGTTCTTCCTATGGGCTGAGTTTTTAAAAACACACCACTAACTACTCTTGAATGAAGAACCATCGCAACAGTCTTCTAGCAACAAGCAGCCAAATAAGCTTCAAGAACGGCTTGCAAAAGCGATTGCAGCTAAAGCATCCCCACGATCGTCAACCTCAATAGATCCGCCTGATACCTCGACTACCCTGAATGCTCCCGACTTGCCTCGCAAAGAGTTGGATGGAAATCTTGCCACCTTGAAACCTAGCGATCCCTTGTTAGATGCTTCGACACCTAATGAGCCTTTGCTGTCAGTAGAGGAAGATATTTATGCAACTAGTACATCTGATAATTCGGAAACATTAAATGGCAATGGAGTCGCTGAAACATGCGAAACTTCAAGGCCTAGGTCCTTAGAGACTGCAGCTGATGAGGGAAAGAATCCAACCACTATTTTAGCTAGCGAAAAATTAACTTTACAGCCGAAGCCTGACCATCATGAATGCCAGCATCAAGAGCTCAATGACTATCTTGAAAGAATCGACAACATGGCGGCTAAAATACGATTTTTGACTGATGATGTCTTGAAAAACTCTCTTAAGAGTAAAAATGACACATCTACCAATGGAATTGAGCGTCAACTGGCTGAAAGGGACACCCAAGTTGCCCAGCTGATTAGAGAAGGGCAAGATCTTTCCTTGGAAAATCAAAAGTGTCGAACCGCTATCAAAAACTTGAGAGCAAAGCTTCTTGATCAGAGTCGTGACATGGAAGTTACGAAGGCCAAGCTTGAAAACTCCACAGCTCAAATATCCAGTTTAAAAATAGCTCTGGACTCGAACAATGGTCTTGAAAAAGACTTAAAAAAAGCGCAGATTTTCATTAGCCGTTTACAGTCAGAGTCTTCCAAGTTAAATTTCGAGCTGCAAACCAAGGATGCAACTATCCAGAGTCTTAACATGGAAATTCAAACGTTACTGAACGTTCGGGATGCCTCAGTTGCCGACAAACACCCTCATCAGTCGGACACTGACATGCTGCTAAACAAGGAACTTCAAGACACCATTGCGTCGATGCAGATAGAAAAGACCCTTGTTGCTGAGCGTGCGAATAAACAATTAAGCGACCTAAAAATCCAACTAGACGCTGCAGTTGAGAGATGTCGAAAGGTCGAGGCCGAGCGTGAGAAGGAGGTTCAGGCACTTGAAGGCAAGTTGGAAGCGGCGAGAGTCTATGCAGAGGAAGTATCTTCCCTATCAACGGGCGACTCTAATACCAAGTTGTTGCGCCAAGTTGAGACTCTTCAAACCCAACATGCTATAGCGAATGAGAATTGGCAAGGGATTGAATCTAGCCTACTTGCCCGCTTGGCTGGTTTGGAAAGAGAGCGCGATGATGCATTTCAGCGAGAGTCTGACATGAGGAAGAAAGTCAGGGAGTCAGTAAGTACCATGCGTTTGATTATTTATGAGGAGAGCTCATATATGTATATATTAACCGTGAATTGATAGACTCTTCGGCTGAAACATCAGGAAGAAGAGGTTGCAGAGTTACGGTCCAAGCTTGATAGCTCCGATGGCGAGTCGCCTAAATCAAAAGCGATTTCTGCATGCATGGCGGAAAATGAGACTCTTAAAAATCAATTAAAAGAAACAGAAGAATCTTTTAAGCAGCTCCAATTAGAAACGGTGCAAAAGCAAGAGGAATGGAAAGCCAATTTGGACAGAAACCCTTCTGAGAAATGGCAGGCTATCGACGAAATTGCTGGTATCAACATGCGTTCCGTCACCCCCTTGCAACCTGATTCACCGCAGCTTTCATACAGAAGTCAATTGTCCAATGTGGACTTGCTTTCAACATCTAACATAAAAACACGAAAGACTTCAGCCCCTGGGGCCCCTTGTGCAGATACCGACCGGCCATCCTCCCGATGGGGCGCTCCACAATGGGCTCTTGCCTCACAAGCCTTGTCGATAAGTGCCCGTTCCAATGAGGCAATATCTTCAAAGATTGAATCTCCGGTGGATCGACCTTCGAGCCCATCTATTAGCTTCTCCGAAAGCATAGAAAACTTTGGCCATATTGACGCACCTTCATCGCCTCAACATCCTACGAATGACATGGTGTCTGTTTCTACTGTAGCCGCGGGGCCCTCGATACAACTTGTTGATAGATTGAGCGCCACTGTACGTCGCCTTGAAGCTGAAAGAGTTGCCTCAAAAGAAGAAAAGGATCGCATTGCTCATCAACGTGATGAAGCTCGAGCGGAAATATCTGCACTAATGAAGAGAATACAAACAGCACAAGCTGGTGAGTCAAGAATTTCTGAACTAGAGGTTGAAATCAAGGAAGTCAATGCTCGCTATCAAACAACCTTGGAAATGCTTGGTGAAAAGAGTGAGTTAGTGGAAGAGCTGAAGGCCGACGTGCAGGACGTCAAAGCTATGTACCGGGATTTGGTAGAGAGCACAGTGGGCAAATGATCAGCAAGGAGATTTTTTTGTTTTATTAGTATATTTCGAATCCCAAGGGGAATTCAATGTCATGTTTATTGCTTTTTGTTGTATCTAGTTTAAATCAATCCCTTCAGCTTCGGCAGTCTTGATGATGTATTTACGAACCTATGGTAGCCATAAACTGTTAGCTAATCGTTGGAGAGGGGATTTGACAAGGTATTAGTCGGGTATTCATCATTACCTCATTATCTGGGGCAACATCCAAAGCTAAACTTCCATCCGAGTCCTTTCTTTTTGCATCAATACCGGCCTTCAATAAAGCAACGGCAACATCGCCATGACCCTCGGAAATTGAATGATGGAGAGCAGTGCTTCCTGAGATATCCGAAGCATTAAGGGGACTATGGGCTTTGAGTAAAACTTCTATCATAGGAACGGAGCCAATTGAGGCGGCGCGATGGATGGGGTATTGACCTCGCTTATCCCTAATGCGAACAGATGCAGGTGGTTTGAGAGCGAGAAACATTCGGGCCAAGTCTACCTTCTTTTTAGAAGCGATGAAGTGCATGATCGACTAAAGAGCAACAGGGCAGTTAGTAACATTGTGTAGGAAGACGAGAGTTTGGCGAATCGTTGAACTGGTTTACCTGGCCCGCAAAATCTGTAAAGGAGGTATATTTCATCAATAACTGGTCCGGACAGCATTTGGATTTTTGCTTTATTTCCCATTTCCTTACGATTAAGGGGAAAGATATCTTACTTTTCATATTTACGTCAGCCCCCTTTTGCAGCAAGAGCGATATGATCTCATCAGAATCGGCTATGTTCACCGCAATCATAAGAGGAGTCCAGCCACTGTCGTCCTACGAGGCATGTATGTAGGTCATACGACTTGTCAGTTCAAAACACGAGCGAAAATCACCTGGTCTGGAGTTTCTTACTTGCACATCCGGGTCAAATCCGGAGAGTTGGACTAGCTGTTTCACTATTTCAAGGTTGTTTGAAGATACAGCCCAGTGGATGGGAAGCCGACCATCATTGTCTTTCTTGAGTGATAGTCCGGAGTTACTCTGTGTGCCATGACTATCAGTAACGAATACATCACATTGCGCAGCAAAGGATATTATCAACACTCCTCACGTTTAAGAGGCTTTCAGCTAATACGACTATTGAATATATGTGTCAGCGATGGTTAGTGGCTGGGTTTGTATTGCTGAATGTTGTAGCGAACCTCGTCCGTCACGAGCAGCCTGATGTAGAAGGAAATCGTCGCCCTGTGATTGGGACATGAAGGCTGAAAATCGGAAATGAAGATCAAAAAGAATATTGTTGTGAGTGTCGTAGAATTAAGTGGTTTTCCTTCCGAAGCTTCACAGCGCTAAGCTCACGGTTGCATCTACGTAATTGCAGGCAGTACTGACTAATCCCCTTGAAAAAAGGAAAGAACTCCCCACTTGTTGTGTAACCCTTGAGCTAGCATCAGAAGGCTACACGTCATCTATTTAGCCCGCACAAGGCTGACCACTAAAAATATTCCCCTCTGCTTTTGTAAAGCTCCAAGCTTAGGGGGGCAATATTTAGCTTCAAGATATTCATGCGTGAGTGACAATCAGTACACTCACGATATATATCTTTCACTCCTTCTTTCTCAACATCCCGTGCAACACAATGTCGATATCTACCGAAGCCCTCCAAAAGGTGAGTAGCACTACTTGCTTCAGCAAAGCTTTTTAATTCTACGTGCTTCCTGGCTACCGCCAAAATAATAATGAACGATAAAACTTGAATTTTACTAACCATAGCGTTATAGCTTGTTCACGAGATTGAGAATCAAGCTCTCCTGGCCGAGCAGCAAATTGGAATCTCAAAATCACAAGTAGCCAGCAAACAGCGTGAAATTCGCCTGTTAAACTTGACCATGAAAGAAATATCTGGTTTATCCAACGAAACTCCTTTGTACAAAGGACTTGGAAAGATGTGAGTCACCCCAAACATCAAATGACCAACATCGCGAGACTGACAATTGCTAACTGTACAATACTGATAGGTTTGTGTCTACACCTGCACCCAAGCTCATGGATGAAATGTCATTTCAGATGAAGGAACTTGAAGGTGACATAGATAAGTTAGGAAAGCGGCTACAGTACTTGGAAACAACGCACAAAAATAGCCGGGATCATATTGAGCAGATGTTGCGCCGTGGGGGCGGCCCTTCTTCATGAATAACGTTCAAATAATCAGGTGTGAAAACAAATGATATACGTAATAGATGTGTGCGTGAATAACGTGTGAGACAGAGCCTGCTTAAATTATGTGGAGTGCTTGCATCTTTGCTTAGGCTTGGTTCATTAACCCTAGTCACTAGGGTTTACTAGGGTTAGAAGAAAGAAGAAAGAGTTAATTCCTTCTTGTTCAATCTTCCATGAGCATGAGTTCTGGTACCCGTTAACATATTAAAGCAAGCTTTTCTTGGGGATTATTCCCCGCTTGCAGGCCTGCCGCAAACAGTGCAATTTGACGCAATGATCCCAGAGCCAACTTTGAGCTTCATTCTCCAGAGCCTTCATGATCAAACTTTACTTGATTGCCGAGTATATCATCCCTTGTCACTATCGCCAACGCCTCATGCTCCTACTTGGCGCCGGCATACTGCTATATTTGCTCATCCCTATGCTCCATTAGGAGGATCATACGATGATAGAATAGTAAAAGCGGTTATAGGACTCTTGCTTCGTCAAGGCTATATGGTTGGCACATTTAATTTCCGGTATGTACTAAAGAATATGCCTTACACGTATGAGCTTAGGCTGTTTCTGACAAGATGGTAAATGAAGCGGAGGAGGCGACTCTCCTGGACACACGTCATGGACTGCTAAACCAGAATGTGGAGATTATATGTCCATGGTCGGGTTTCTTGTGTATTACGCTCATCATCTAGATCCCTTTCCAAACCGCGATGAGCTGTTACCATCTAGACAAGCATCATTGGGACCAAACACCACTAAGGGAATATCGCCCGTCATGATTCTCGGGGGATACTCATATGGATCTCTAATCACATCAAAACTCCCCCCTTTGTTAGAAATTTTGCATGAGTTTGGTTCTCCGCTGTTAGGGACCACGGCCGCAGAGATTCGAACAAGAGCCAAGCACTTGGCCATGAATCAAAATGCCATCCTGTCAAGCATTTTTGAAACCAGATTAAATGTGGCTGATCCAAGAAACTACCGGCATTCTATGGGTATAAGAGTTGGTGGCTGGGACACGATAGAAAACCATGGACGTGAGTCCCGGCGCTCGTTGAATCTAGATGCTGAGGATAAGATCCGCAAAAGGCTTACCGAGGTCAAGGCAAGACTTACTCATCGAAGAAAATCCAAAGACAGTTCCCGGAGGGCTTCATCGGTTGGAGGAGCCGAGATAAGGCCAATATGCAGGACACCAGTGCTGACTACAGAGCCACACATGCTAGATGCAGTGCTTGATCTTGTAATACCCAAGGATGCATATTTGTTAGTATCTCCTCTTCATGGCGTTATAAGCAATCTTGCAACATTCTCTTTTCTACCAACGAGCTTTTTTCACCCAACACCTCTCAACAACGATGTTGCTGAGAAAAAGCTTTACGAACATCCAACATTGGCTGTATATGGCGATAAGGATATATTTGTACCAATTGCGAAACTTCGCTCTTGGCACATCAAACTCTCGTCAAGACCTAACTCACACTTTCAAGGGACAGAAATCCCCAATGCAGGTCATTTTTGGTCAGACAAGGAGACATTTGATGTTCTCCAAACGCGAATTACTGAGTTCATTACGTCACTCATTTCACACGAAAAATAACCAAACATGCAACTTGTACAACAGTACAAACACAAATTCCGATAATTCTCGATTTGCTATGAGTGAGAGACCACGGCATAGTAGAAACAAATGAAAACTAGTTCTATTTAAAGAGGGTGGTAAATAGGTATGATCTAGCATAAGTTCTTCTTCGTAAAATACAATGTTGATTAGATATCATGATCCGTCGATAGCCTAAGATGGAAGTGACTACTACTACTACTATGTAAGGCAATAGGAAAATTCACTGTTTCGCTATCTTCAGCCTCAGATGAGCTTCGTGGACGACCCTTTTGCCAATTACGTTGGGAATCATCGATTACATTAGAAACGGGCGATAAAGGTAGACCCAAGGGAAGAAAATGAGAAGACCGAAACGCCACAGACGATGACTTCCACCCTATTTTTCGTGAGCTGCTGCTTTTTGGGTAGTTATAGATTTCGTGAGAGGCAATAACTCGGGCTTTGAGAGTATTAAGACAACGTCCAAGAGCAGCCTCAATGGAAACCCGCTCACGAATGCGAGCTATCTTAGGCCACGTTGCCTTTTCTCCCGCTAGACAGCTCCTTAACATGAAGTCTACCGTAGGGTTTGTCAACAGACAAGGCAAATCTTTAGGATTGATTTCAGGCAAAATGTTGATATCACCCGAGTACTTCTGATTGAGGATACTTTTGATTTTTGAGCAGTATCCTGGAGCCATTCCCACATCGACCATAACTTGTAGGCGATGGATAGCCTCCATAATGGCAACATTGCCCAAGGCATAATTCCAATCTGAGGAAACGCTGATTGGATTGAACTTGGAGTCCTGATTTTGGTCAGAAGTGAGATGATTGTCCTTCGAGAGAAAGGGCACTATGTGAGGATTAACTTGTGACACAATGAAATGGTTCACATTGAACATTTCTGACAGCCGCTCCATCGGAAGATCGTTGTCCAATGACCCATCAACCCATGTTTGTGAGCCAGGCTCCCACACTTGAATTTTGCCATCCATCGGGTTTTTAATCCAAAGTTTGCCGGGGTTGAAAACAAGGGGAACTGAGCATGAAGCAGTGACGGCTGATCGAATGAGCACATTCGGGGCAGTAATATAGTTTAGCAGCCGTGGCATATCATGTGAAGATGGTGTTGAAACACAGATGTTAAGGATGCGTCTTGAGCGGTTGTATGCTTCTCGAAAGGTGATATCACCTATCATACCCCTCATAACGCGGTCTAAATTGCCAACATCATTCCAGCTTCCTTGCAAAAGTAATCGCTGCAAGTGACCAATAAATCCAATTTTGGACCCTGCCTTTTCGAATACATCCAGATGGCCATAGGCAAACTCTTGTAACATCTGGGGAATTTCAGAGTCCAATCGTGTACAGAGTACCGCGCACACAATCGACCCCGCTGAAGCACCAGATATAATTCGCGGTAGTAAATCTGCCTCATGCAGGGCCTTGAGGACTCCAATATGAAGCATGCCAAATGTTGCTCCGCCACTGAGCAGTAGGGCGCTGCGACCAAAGTTTTGTCGGGCTTGTTGTATAGTTCGAGTCAAGAGCTGCAGTGTCATTTCAACTGGAAGTCGTCGTGCCGCGACGTCGGATATTGCATCGATTGTTTGGACGGCCGAGTCAACGTACTGTTCGATTAAAGATTTGGTGCCAATATACGAGTGTCGGTAAAGATTACGATTGCCCATTCCACCAAGATCGCGTGATAAGGCCGTCCGTACCAAGTACACCATCGATTTCAGGTCGCCACTGCTTCGCGCTTCATCCAGACGGCGTATTTCAGCTTTGATTCGACGTGGGTTCCAGTCACGTGCCTCTTCATCATTACTAGAGAGTTGCCAAGTGTCATTGCCTTCAATAACGTCAAGGTCTTTGGCTGCAGTCTCCCATTCTTCGTGAGTTAATGCCTGTAGTCGTTAACGTTAAATACCGTAGCTATGGAAAGACAAAACAACCAGACTAACCTCCTTCATTCGGGATTCGATGGCGGCCTTTCGAGCATCAGCAATATCACCCATCGACGTCCTGTTACTAGGACTAGAAATCAACGAGGACACATGCTGTCTAACATCAGATAAAGCACCAAAAAGATATGGGACTAAGTTTAAGCTGCTTGGGAGAAAATTGCTGGGTGAAGACGCTGGGTTATCGGACTGGGAGTATTTCACAAACCGCAACACCGGCTCGATGTTGATCATAGTGCAAAGGTAGATAGATGCGGGTATTCCGCATAAAACAGGCAAGGAGACAGGAAGACAAGCAGCTGTCAGGCCATTATTAAATGAAGGCAGGCAAAGGCAGTTGGTTCAATCGCTTAAATCGAAGTTTCAACCTCGGAAAAATGTGTATGATATTGCTGACAGATGGTAGATAAAAATGGTAAACAAAAATGTCACCTTTTAAGGTGTCGTAGAACAATTAAAATGCATCTGCAAAGAAGCTTTGGGCAGTCAATGAGGTCACGGCTAGATTTAACCTAGGTGGCGTAAGATTATCTGTGTGCTCATTGGCCAGAGTTTAGTAGTCTAGTGACACTTGCGTTACATCATAGGTGCCAGCAAGTCACATGCCCTTCCTTTGTCCTATTCCTTCATAGTTGCAACCCTTGCTAGTAGAGTGTTTTTGTCTATCCCAACTTTATCACTAAAACTTTGCACAGTATTATTCACCAAAGTATGAATGAGCTTTGATAGAGATGTAGAGATACATATAACTTAAATTGCAAAAACTCTAGTTGTAGATGTCAGGTACTATTGTCACTGCCACAAGTTGGTAATATGTCTGAGCCAACCCATGCCGTTTATAATCATCGAGCCTGAGTTGTGATTGCGACGGCCCCAGAGGAACACAGCGCCAAAGAAAAATGGGCTGACAAGACTTGCCAGGATGATTCGGGAGAGCACTCTGCCTTGGTGCTCTGTTTTTTTGAGGACTTCTGAATATCGCTCATTACCGAAGCTTATACGCATATAGCGCGTCTTCCACCCAAGTGCAGGGAAGTATACGGACACCTTCTCTTCAAGCCACTTGCGTAGTAGATAGGTGCGTGAAAGAACTGAAGCGCGCATCTCAATATAGTTCTGTAAAGCGAGGTCGTTGACTACATGCGCGTCAGGGACGCGTACTTCGGTGTATTCATTCAACGCCATGGCCCGCTGACTAAGCTGAAGCATTGAGACATCACTACTGCCATCGGGGCTATTATCTTGTATCAGTTTGGCATATTTGTCCAAGACGGAAAACAAGATACGGACATCTTCCATGCCACAGTTCAAGCCCTGGGCATAGAAAGGTACCATTGCATGAGCAGCGTCTCCTACTATGACAGCAGAAGACCCATAGTGATATGGATTAGCTTTGATGCTGACTAGGGGTAAATGGGGATTTTTCGTGAAAGACTCAACAAGCTGGCTAGGCTTAATGAGTTCGGTGACTCCAGGGAAATGGCAATCGAAAAACTCGGGGATTGTTGAGACATCAGCTTCGAGTTTTGAAAATTCAGCGCTAGGCATAAACAAAGTGCAAACAAATGAGCCGTCCTATTGGATAAATGTCAATATGTGTGAGGTTGGATGAAAGAAACTCCGCCGCCAAAAACATCGAGAATATACATACGTCAGATGGAATAGCGATAAACATGAAGTCTTTCCCCGGCCAAATATGAAGATGACCTGGGGACATCGCAAATCTTGGCTTGCTCTCACAACTAGAATCTGGCTCTAACGGATCAATGCGGAATTCACACCATAGAGTTTCGACATACTCCTGCTGGAAATTCATACGGGTGAATTTCATCAGATGGTGCCGCGTGAGAGAGTGTGCACCATCTGCTCCGATCAAGAAGTCAAAGCTAATGCGAATTTCCCCTCGGGGCTTTTCGGTGGGTGACTGGCCGTTGATTTCAAACCATGCCTCATTCTTGCGAAAATCAACGCCCGCAAGTTTGTGATTGAAGAATATTTTGACGTTAGGCTGTGCCTCAAGAGTATCAAGAAGTGTTTTATTCAAGATAGTCCGATCCATCGAGAAAATAGTCTATTTCATTGAACCATGTTAGTTTCCAATGTTGAATCACTATTTTCAATCAAAATTGGAATATGCATTCTTACACGCCCAAATGGGTCGTAGTCTTGCGCTTCTTCGTAAAACGTTCCGTCGACTTTTCTTCCATGAATCATTCGGCCTCTCATAGGAAGTGCTGACTTGAAGACGTCTTCTAGGAGGCCAGGGAAACCAGAGTTGCGCATAGCATTGATACCTCGCTCAGACACTGCAAGATTAATGGAGCGGGTAAAGTTCAAGGGAACAGTGCTAGGATCACGGAGATCTGGATTTTTTTGTTAGCCAAGTGATCATATCACAGCTCAAGGTAAATTAATGTGTTCAACATACCAGGACGTAACTCATAAACCTCAACTTCATGACCTCGGCGAGCTGCATACAAGGCAGCCAAAGATCCAACTGGACCTCCACCCACGATAACTGTCTTCTGCATCTTCAAAATGTTTGGCCGTACCTACGAGCAAGTACAAGACTGAAAGACTCTAGCTACAGGAGACCCAAGTCCATGATATATGTACTCAAGGTGGAGTGATAAATCATACGACTAGATAATTTAATTCGTGCATTTTAGGTTTATCATCTCATTTGCGATCGTTAGTTGTGTTATGCAACTAAGCCATCTAAAGTGCTATTGGTTGCGTCACAGCTTGGATATAAGCATACTCATAGTGGGGGAGGGGGGGGGGGGGGCTCTGGTTTACTATTTTTTGATGGCCCCACATGTCGTATCTTCATTCCATTAACTTTCGGAAAAAAAACACTTTGGACCTTCGGATAGAAAAAAAAAAAAGGAAAACTATAGCTTAAACGAGGCTGGCTTGCATTGCGCTTTTTGCTAAACTTGCTACCTACTTTGATAGCAGAACATAGCTTTACAGTCAACGGGTTTCTGACACACAAGAGGCTTTAAACGGGCCCATCTTCTTTCTGACACTACTTTATTCAAGAAAACTCTGGCAAAATGGCTGATGTCTCGCGCAAATGTTCTGGCACTGACTGTACGGTTGCTGCAGGCTCACTGCAATGCCCTACCTGTATCAAGCTCGGGATCAAAGATACATTCTTCTGCTCTCAAGAATGCTTTAAAAAGAGCTGGGTTAGTTTAAATGCTCTTCGAAACCCATGATAGAGGCTTCAAACTCTACTTCGCCATTTCTAGAGCACAAGAAATTTGAAATTTGAAATTTGAAGTAAAAAAAACACCATGCTAACAACAGTCCATCTAATCGACAGTCTACCCACAAGCAAGTGCACAAAGCGAAGACAAACCTCCTGGAGAAATTCATTTCCCCTTCCTTAGTTTCCGAGCCCAATGCCGCCGATGGCACCTTCAACCCATTTCCGACATTTGCCTTCGCTGGTCCTCTGCGCCCCTTATATCCTCTTTCTGCGCATAGAAAAGTCCCCATGAGCATCCCTCACCCTGATTGGTCTCAAGATGGAATCCCCAAATACAATAGATCTATGCTTCGCCCTAGCCGTATTGAAATTTTGGATGCAAAAGGACAGGATGCCATGCGAAAAGTTTGCAGACTCGCTCGGGAGGTTCTTGATATTGCCGCAGCTGCAGCTGTCCCTGGAGTCACTACTGACTATATTGATGAAGTCGTCCATAAAGCTTGCATTGAGCGCAACGTAAGTTTATCAACAGCAAAAAACCTGAAGCTTCAAATTCTCTAATCAAACAAACTGATAACTAACACCATCGTGTCAGTCGTACCCCTCGCCACTCAATTATAACCATTTCCCAAAGTCTGTTTGCACTTCGGTCAACGAAGTCATTTGCCATGGTATCCCTGATCAAAGAGTATTGCAAGATGGTGACATCTTGAATATCGACGTTACCCTTTATCACGAGGGCTACCACGGCGATCTCAATGAGACATACTATATTGGCGATAAGGCTAAGGCTGACCATGATTCTGTTCGTGTAACAGAATGTGCTAGAGAGTGTCTAGATCTTGCCATACAAAGTGTCAAACCGGGTGTGCTGTTCCGCGAATTTGGTAACATTATTGAACAGCACGCCAAGACCCGGGACTGCAGCGTCATTCGTACTTATTGCGGCCATGGTATCAACAAGTTATTCCATTGCCCTCCTAATATTCCCCATTACGCTAAAAACAAGACCATCGGCGAAGCAAAACCTGGAATGACCTTCACTATTGAACCTATGGTAGCCCTTGGAAAGTATCGTGACATCACGTGGCCCGACAATTGGACAAGCACCACGATAGATGGCAAACGTACTGCACAGTTTGGTAAGTTGCCTGCCATGAGCCCCCATCAGAAGCATGGTGAATACCCATCTAATCCAAATTAATAGAGCACACACTTCTCGTAACCGACGACGGTGTAGAAGTTCTTACGGCTCGGTTACCCAAATCTCCAGGAGGTCCAGTGCTCATACCAAAGAAATGAATGCGACCTTATATTGAAGGAAATTCGAGAAAAATCCAACAAATTTGACGGGTGGATAGTTGTGCAATAAAAAAGAAATGGGTGTCAGGAGCAAGCATCTACATTTAGACAAAGTTATAGTATAGCGTAGTTCTCGCCCCCTAAAAACCAATGCTACATCAAGAAAAATGAACGCCAGAACGGAAGCAAAATTATATGTCTCTTACACAAATTACACGATAGTGCAATTAAAGAAAACTTGTTTGGTAACTAAAGGCTAAAAGACAACACCAAACATGTGTGGCTGAGGTGGGACGAAACCGGAGGGAGCCTGATTCAGTGTGGCGCATGAAGGCGGCAAGCTGTGAAACCTGTCCTGAAAATTATAGAACCAAACAATATCAAGGTGAAGTCCCCTCAGGCCCTTACTTATGTACGCTTCCCACTTAGTTACAACAGCTTTAGGCCACCACAAATCTTTGATGTCATCTTAGCTTTTTCTTTTTTTTCTCACAAGTCCCAAATTGGCCCCGAGATTCTGTCCTGCGTCTTGGCCCCTGCTATCAAAAAGCTTCAACGATACATCCCTTGCCTGTCCTGTTCCCCGCCTTCTCTCATAATTGAAAAAGAAAGGAAAGCCCACTTCTTATGGGTTTTAGTACACTAAACTTGCTTAGTCGTTGAGCCGCCACGTAAAGTGTTCTCTCTGACTATCAGCAACAAGTCCCTTGACAAAGTTCTCACGCCCAAATCTCGCCTTTCGCCTACGATACCTCCATCACTTCTACCTTCTTATTCTGGCATTCTCTCTATTTCTTTCTATTTTGTCTTGCGCTTGGTTTAACATCGCGACCTCTCATCATGTCTGGAGAAGCCTGGCTCTACCTATTGGCAGTGTTGATCAATGCTGTCAACCTTTTCCTCCAGGTTTTCTTCACTATCATGTACAGCGACTTGGAATGGTACGTAACCAAGTCATCCGACAACTACTGTTTGCGCAGGGCATACTTCCCCTCAATTGATCCAACAGTCAATGTTGTCATTAGCTCTTTCAGTTGCGACTGATCATGGTCTTGTTAATCCCGATAGCTAGCCAGGATGCACTCTTCATTAGGCTAACAATATTTCTCTTATCTTCTTGCCAATAGCGACTATATCAACCCGATCGATCTCTGCAACCGCCTTAACACCTACATTGTCCCCGAAGCTGCCGTCCATGGTTTCCTCACTTTCATGTTTTTGATTAACGGATACTGGCTCCCATTGATTTTGAACTTGCCGTTACTTGCTTGGAATATCAAGAAGTTAGTCACTTGAAATTATCTATATGTGAATTGCGCCCTGATGATGCTAACACATCCTCACAGAATTTTCGACAACGTTCATCTCCTTGATGCCACCGAGATATTCCGCAAGCTCAACGTCCACAAAAAGGTATGTTCCTTTAGTACTACTCGTACTTTAACCGAAAAAATCTAACTAGAATGACTGTTTCTCAATAGGAGTCATTCTCAAAATTAGCTTTCCATTTGGTCATGTTCTTTTTCTACCTCTACAGCATGATCGTTGCCTTGATCAAGGACGAGTCGAGCTAGACGCTAGATATCTCTACTCTTCAGCAGGGGTTTACCTATAAATCTTAACTCTCTACCCTCCTAATCACTGGGTGCCTTTTTTTCCTTCTAGATTCATGTCCTCGGCCTGTAATCAGCAAAGATTCCTATGTTAATGCCTTGTGCGAACCTTCAACCCCTCTCCCCCAATTGCGTTATACCTTTGTGATTAGCGCAATTGGATCATACCCTCGATCTCACACAAAATTAACAGGATATATCACCAAGTCCCGTTGATCGGATATGAGATTTATCGCCATTTCTACAGGTGGTCTCTCTACAACCCCGGCTCGGAATCGAAACATGGCGACGATGACACCAGCTCACCTTGATGTTAAATGAAAATCTCACTAGTTCGCTAGTGTAGATACGTCATCGCCTCATCAAATAGGGACATTGGCGAGTTAATGAGCAAGCAATATGATCACTTATGTTTTGTGGAGGATACTTTACGTTCAAGCTACGGACCACCTATAATATTATATTGTAGTTTTCGCATTCCATCAACTTTCCTCATCATCTTCTTTTTCATGCTCAATAAATTTTAGTTATTGAAGTGTACTAAATACTCATTTAAAGGTACCAATGACTCCTTTGATAAGTCTGTTTTCTGAACTAAATGCAGGTAAATAAACCTAAGCTGGGCATGAAATGGTGAAAAGCTGCTCCATAGATCTAACCCTATTGTTAAAGTGGAGCACGCTGCCTTATCAATCCCTATTACTTTGACCAGTATTGACAAGGCTGAGGTATTGTTAATTTCTGTTTTTATATTTTGCACCTGCGATTTTGACCTACCAGTTGCCAACATTGGCTTATCCGACCTCACACAGTAGCCTTGCTCTTCGCAATACTTCGTCGACAACCAATACATTCGAAAAAGAGCAATCTGCCCTAGGCTTACGAAAACGCCGACGCAATCACGATCCAAATTACGATGGCAGACCTGAACAAGTTTCCAGCCAACATGGTGCCTAGAGATGCCCTTATTGTGAGAGAACAGGCACCCCTATCACATACTGCCGACATATATAGTAGAGAAGAGGTTTTAAGGCCATCAGTGGGACCGGCCAATCCATTTTCTCAAGATGGCGCAAAAAAACGCAAAAACAATGTGTTAACTGGGTTTGCTGAAGAGACTATC
This sequence comes from Ceratocystis ficicola, assembly GCA_038407015.1. Taxonomy (NCBI): domain Eukaryota; kingdom Fungi; phylum Ascomycota; class Sordariomycetes; order Microascales; family Ceratocystidaceae; genus Ceratocystis; species Ceratocystis ficicola. The sequence continues at coordinate 75,394 of JAZBQP010000060.1, read as the reverse complement.
GTTAGCGAACACACCTTCAGAGCAAAACACCAAGCCGTTGAGAGACGTGGTGGGCCTGAAAGGGCGATCAAGTCGGCAACAGAAATCAAAAAAGAGGCTTCCAACTTAAGAGCTACTCGTGAAAAAAAAGGCGACGCAACCATCGTTGAAGGTGCAGGTGCATATGTCGGCCCATGGGCTAAATACAAACCTAGGTATCAAGACGTTGTTGATGATGAGCCTCTTGCTAGCGATGAGGAATATGAAGAGATTGAAGTCACAGATGACGAGGACATCGTTGCCAGTGGCACAACGGTATCAGCCCCTTCTGTCGCGCTAGAAAGAAGAAAGGAAGTAGAGAGTCTTGGTACCGAAACTACCATCTTCCATGGATCACAAGAGTTCGACTACCAAGGCCGTACATTCAGTGAGTATTTGGTAACTATCTGTAATCATTGCTGTCTATATCCAACTAACTTTTGATTTTCTCCTCTACAGTGCATATTCCGCAAGACCTCAATGTCGATCTACGCAAGGAGCCTGGAAACATCACGAACTTCATTCCCAAGAAACAGATTCATGCCTGGAAGGAAAGCAAGCAAGCAATCACATCACTTCGCCTTTTCCCCAAGTCTTCACACTTGCTATTATCGGCAAGTGCGGACTCTACTATACGCATTTACGATGTCTATCATTCTCGGGAGCTTCTTCGAACATACAACGGTCATAGCAAAGCACTTTCGGATACGCATTTCAACCATGATGGCACCAAGTTCATAAGTTCTTCTTGGGACCGTACCACAAAGCTATGGGACACCGAAACCGGCAAGTGTATTGGCAAATTTTCAAATGGCAAAACTGCACATGTTGTCAGATGGAACAATCTATCTCCTGACCACCACAATGAGTTCATTGCAGGAATGTCTAATAACACCATATTGCAATACGATACCCGCGTTGGGAACGAAATCATTCAAGATTACAATCATCATTTGTCGGATATCACAACACTGGAATTCCTTGATGAAGGTCGCCGCTTCATGAGCTCATCTAACGACAAAACAGTCCGCGCATGGGATTACGGTATTCCCGTACCTACCAAGATCATCGCTGAGATTGATATGTTTGCGTACACTCGTAGCTGTTTGCACCCTAGTGGGAAACACGTTCTTTATCAGAGCGGTGATAATTCCATCTTGGCTTACTCCACCGGAGACAAGATCCGACAGAATAGGAAGAAGCTTTGGAAGGGCCATCACACGGTTGGTACTGCTATTGATGTCACTGTTAGCCCAGACGGCCAGTTTGTTACGAGTGGCGATTCGGCTGGGTTTCTTGTGTTTTGGGATTTCAAAAAAGGCACAATGCTGCACAAGATACAAGCTAGCAAAACGGCGCTGACGTGTATGGCATGGTCAGAACAGGAAACTTCCAAGGTATTCACAGCCGGGCAAGATGGACAGGTACGACTTTGGGACTAACAGACCAAGAGCCCTACTAATTAACACGGCGTCTTTTTTAAGTGCATGGCTGTGATAGCCTTTACGACCCAGCATCATGTACTGAATAAGAAGATACCATCTAATGATATAATACTATGCCAAGCTGTACCTCATTATCCCATAGTCTCGCTCATGGCACAGGCACACTGTTACAAAATTTCAATCATGGGCAAAATTATGGACAAAAATTCGACTATGAAGTCTTGTGTCGATAGCAATGTTGATCCACATATGAAATAGTAGATTAAGGCAGGTAATACGGTTTTTTCCAAGCAGGATAGATAAAATCATGAAGGCAAATCAACAACGTTGCGAAGTGAGGGAACACAAGAAGTGAGAGGAACAAAATTGTTACACAAAACTCACAGCATCTTATTAGCTAATAGTTTTTTGTTCTCCTGTCTTTTTTCCTGGGGAGCTTCTTCGATAAAACACAACATCAAGACTATTGGTCAATAGAAAACACATTAGGAGAATGTAATAAATGAGCAGTGAAAAAGGCGCACAGCGCGGATGAATGGAGATAAAGCAAGGCTATTACTAGCTGGAGACAGCACCATCAAAACAGGTGCATGCCACCCATATTTTTCTATTGACAGAAAAGATTTCCATGAGCAAAATGAGAAGGAATCAGAGCTACACTCAAGACGCACGCTCATGAGAGGGAGAAAAGGCTCTGTTTTAGTTACTCCTCTTGTTTGTAAGCAATCATTTCTGGCATTCGGGACACTCCGATTCTGAGGCCGTTTGGCATATGCGTCGACAGCTACATATCCAAAGTTTCTGATCCATTTTGGTGACAAGGTTTTGGCCTGCTTTGTAAAGACCATGATGAACTCCGCAATCAATGCAATAGCGCCGCAAGACAATAGGTTTTGTGCTGGGCGAAGTATTTGAGGGGGGAATGGCGCACAAAGATTTATTTGCGGTCTCGGACGCAACAGACAAGGGTGCAGTCTCAGTTTGAGCTGGGCTTTCATTATTGCAAAGTGATTTCTGCTCTTCGCCACTGAATTCGGCTTCAGCATCGTGTGGCGGTTCAGTCTCAGCAAAGTGTATAGGACTGCGAACACGAAAACAAGCATAGCAAGCAAAGTTTCCAGGATGTTCTTCGTCATCAGTACATTTAGGCCAATGCTGGGAAAAGTGCTTTTCAGCGGACATGACAAAAGCCAGCTTTTCATCGGCAGGAGCAATTTGAGTATTGACTATACTGTTGAGGAGCGTGTTTGTCTGAGACAGGCTAATTAGAGACTTGTAATCTAGTAGCGAAAATATCATGTCGTTGAGTTCACGCGGTAGTCTTGCAAAAGCAGTGGGCTTTTGAGGTTCGCAGGAGGGAAAGCTCGTCAAGGGCGCAAGAGCAGCTTCGATATCGGCAAAGGAGCGTGGGATAGTCGACTTGCAGATTGAACTTGAGCTATAGTTGGTGGAGGCAAAGTTCATAGAGCTGCGACGAGAAACACTGGGCGTAGGGAGACGGGCAGAGACTATCCGGCGCCGCTTGGGAGCAGAAACTGGGGAAACATCCCCATCAAAGCTATCGGAACGCTGACGTTTAGGAGAAAGCGGCATCGAACCACGCGCGTCAGGCAATGCTAGAGACATGGTACTAGCTTCGGGACTTGAGACGTTAGCCGTCTTGAGCGGCTTCCCGGACAAGACAGCTGATCCGGCGGGGGCAATAGAAGCAGAGTCCGAGATTTTCGTTGGCCTTGATAAGGCAGTGCTATCCATGTATGGGGGCGCTTCAGGCGATACGATGCCTGCGTCTTTGGAGCATTCGGGGTAGCTCATGACGTCAGAGAGTAGCGTCTTCGTAGTAGCCATGGTAGACGAAACAAAAAGGAAGGGAGTGAAGGGGCCGATTGGTCAGAGTCAGCCGTATACAGGTAGATGGATGCAGGAGATGGGAGTTGTCAAGTATGTGGATATGTAGACAACGTTTAGTACAATAAGGAAAATTTAAAAGAGCGACAGTAGCAGTCAGCTAGAGATCAAGGAAAGAGGCCTAGTTGGGAGAGGAGGGGGGGGACAAGAGGTGAAAGTGGTGCGCGGCGTGCAATGAATTGTGGACTCTTGAGAGGCAAGCAATCGAGGAAAGGCGGCGATGAGAACGAAGACAATGACAAAATGAGCGATGAAGGAGCAGTGCGGTATTGAAACAAAAAAAGAAGATACAAGACAGGAATATGATATCAAAGTTAGAAAAGAATGACTGAACGAATTTGAAGGCAAGACGAAAGATGGATGAAGGAAGGACAAAGAAGGTAGATAGTTGACGACAAAACCAAATAGCGAACAAGTAATAAATGAATGAAGAGAAGACAGATCAAGATTGATGGAAGGATAGAAGACGAAAAAAAGAATGAAAAGAAAGAATAAAAAAGAATAGAGTATAAAGTATGAAAACTAGTGCAAAAAGAACGAGTGACAAGAATTGAGGAGAATAGACAAAAGGAATAATAGCCAACAAGACGGGAAACGACGCGTAGTTATCCGGTTACTGAAGCCAAAGCAACAATCGAGAAAAAAGAAAGGAGTAACATGAGAAGAAGGTTGGAAATAAGAGGAAACAGATCCCATCCCAAACCAAGACAAAGGATTCAACAAAGCTGCAGGAAAGAGGAGAACAAGAACAAGGGATTCAGTGCTGCAGCGTCTGAGTCCTTTCACATTTTAGTGTTCTTGTGCTATCTATGCCTTAGCTCTTATGCCCTGTCTTTGTGGCACAAAAAGCCACGCCTTAATGCTATGAAAGGGAGCGCCAGGCTTATATATCACTTACACTAAAGGGAGTCCTCTGCATCTTTTCGTGTGCTTTGTTTTGCTAGCGTGTGAAGTGAGAGTCTAGCGGACCAAAGGCAAACAAAAATAAAAATAATAAAATAAAAATAAAATGATGAAAAATGAAACTATCTCGTCTTCGTTCTTCAAATCACATACCAAGCAACAGGCCCCTATCCCGCCGTGGTTATTTCTGTCCTTTTTTGCCCCTCACCCATCTCTTCTTTGTATTGCGTTTGCTGCACTGCCGTTACAATGCAGCTTGTGTTTTTCAGTTCATATTCATGCGCCTCTATGCTACAGGCACGCTACATGGCTGAACTGCCAAGGATAGCTACATATGCCAGCCAATTTCGTGCGCTCATTGCACACTGCTAGCCCGGTCCGTGTCTGCCTCAGCAGCTCCACAGGACTTTCCTCTACCAAGTATAATCTTCATATGCATGCAAATAGATGCATACATGTGATGCGGTGCAGCTGCATCTGCGCTGCACAGTAGCTCGCTCTTTGTTGCCTCGCCCAATACATAGGCGAACCAAGCTGTCTCCCATCATCCCCCTCTATTCTCCCTTGGTCCTAGCACTACCACTGGAGCAACGAGGGACGAGAACAGGACGATCAGAGTACTTTTCGACATTCCCTGTAGGCCAAGGTGAGCTGTGTGTTGTATGTATATTGTCAAACACACGAACGCGCATGCCATACAACGGCACATTTTGCTTTCAAGTGCTCCCAGTCCACGCCCTTGGTAGAACACTATCGTTACCATTGCCTCTCTCGCCAACCTCTCTCTTTTTTTCCTTTGATTCTTTCTTCCAAACTGCATCCAAAGAGGCAAAACAACAGAAGAAGCGCTTCAGATCACCTATGAAGCCCAACGTCTGTGCACTGTCGCTTTCTCCCATCACAAGTGGAGTGGAATTCGCGTGTCCTGGTACACGAATGCATGTATGCATGCACAAACACTTGATTATTTGCGCGAGCACATTGTGTATCAAGCCCCATCTGCCTCTATGTCTCTTGGAAGCAATCAGACGAGACTTGCGATACCGCGCCCCCCCCCTCTACTTAGCATGGCTTCACTACCACTTAGATCCCAGCCAGGAAGACAAAAAAGCAAAAACAGAAAATGTATAAATTTGGCCACTAAGCTGGATAAAAGCAGTATTCCGGGAGAACTCCGGCTGAAGCCCGGATAAACTGATAGAACATCATTCTTATCAGGAAGGCCACAACGTGAGGCAAAGAGGTACCGAAACTTGGGAAAGATAGAAGGTCAAGGAAAACTCAATGGAAACACTAGACCTATAATCTCACACACAACAAAAAAAAGCAAAGCAAAAAACCAACGCCATTCATTAAATCGTCCGATAGAAGCCCATGTAATCCTTGTCCAAATTTAAAATCCGGTATTCCTACGGCAAGACCGCTATCCCTTCAGTTAATCAATATTGCTGATCACTGACATTTGCACTACAGACTGCCGGGGGTAGCCCCCTGCTTTTTTCTTCCTCCAAAGTACCCACCCACCCTCCATCCGACCTGCAAGCTCGCTCGGCAACTCATTTGGGCCACTTTGACAATGAAGTACAGGCCCGGCAAGCTGCATATTCTCTCCGTGTCTACACAACGGATATTTCACGTCTCTGCTTTTTCTCGGTGCAACAACGAAAGGTCCCAGCCCGATATGTCGTTTGTGCTACAAGTCGCACACTAGATGATACTACCACGAGCCCCCATCACCCAATATCACATCACCACGACTAATAATGGAACCAACTGGCCAGCCCCAGTATCAACACCAAGCGCTATAGCCCTTAACTCACATGGTATTGCTCTGCCATCGCAACGCCAAATTAGCCTTTCATCTCCTCCTTCTAGAGTTTGCATGCTACATTCGCTGCACCATCCTTTTTTGTACATTGCCCTGCAACTCATCGGCCATTGTGCTCCCCTCGTCTTCTACACTGTATTATCCAAGCTCAGGCTCTCTGCAAGATACCAAGTTGTGGAAATAGTGCACAAGACAATCTTCTCTTGTTCCTCTATCTCAGCCGCATGTCACAAGACAGGCCCTTGTCCTGATGTATTCTTTCTGCCCTGCCTTCTCCATACACACAAGCTTGTAGATCCTTCAAGCCACCCCCAATCTCGCGCTGATTTGTAAACCATAGAGTTGGACGAAGTGTGTCTTAGGGAAGAGACGTTTACCTCTTGTGTAATATGGGCATTGTATTATTTGAGATTTGGAGTCGCAAAGTTGTGCACGAATGTGCGTTCGTACCCGCTCAGCCACCCTTCTCCTTTTGTATGGCGTAGTGCTGGTTACTTGGCGGGCATAAATATTATGCATAACTAGCAGCCACATATGTGCTATGTTTGCACATAATACCAACGCACCAGGCTGACCACACTACTGTGTTCCCTGTCTACCGCCACACTCTGGATAAACTAATCTGAGTATCATGCCGTCAGACCCTGCTCAGTTTAAAACAATCAATCAACATCAATCAACAACACCCAACGCTAGCCATTACCAACATCTTCATGTAACCAGCAAACATCAACCCGGATATTGATTCTATTTCCCAAACCTCTTTTGTCGGCATATTAAACTCTACGACAAAGCACTCAGAAGTCACACACTGCTAGAAATGGCTGGCAGTACAGGGCAGTGGAGTGTAAAGACAACTGAAATAAAGTTCATCAACTGAGCTTCATCTACCTAAGATATGTACAAGAAATTAAAGCGTGCCATTGCTCTGCTCAGAACAGCCTGTCTCCACCCTCGCGTTTCAACCTCAATCATTGCATAAGAGAACAAGGCACGAAAACTGAAAGACGCCACTCGGTCAGTCAGCACAGGAAAATCACCATCCCAAGACACCCCCTTGTCGGGTGCAAAAAAGCCCACCTCTACTAGGCCAAGTAATTTAGAAGCAGCGAGTTGTAGTACAAGTAACCCTTACCACTCGGTGGCTCAAAGGAGAAGAGGTAGTCTCCCCACCATGGGCCAGCTCCCCACCACAGAGCACCCGACCAAACATCGCTGTTCTCCTTGAGGTGGTCCAGCAGGCCGGTAACAGCTTCCAAGCACTGCGAGTTAGTACCACCAGCAAACTCGCCAATAATGCCAATCTTCTTGTTGGCCTTCAGCCACTCGGTAGCACCGGCAACTCTCTGGGCACCAATTTCAGAGGAAACGCAGGTTTCAGACGTTCCAGATCCATCCGAGTCGAGGTATTGGTGCATCTCATAGATTATCTTGTCACTCGGATCAGTCAGTGCAGCTAGATTGGTGTTGGTGGTGTTCCACGTCCAAGCACCAGTGTATGAGTTGCCCTCAACAAAGATGTACTGCGTTGTAGCACCTGCACCCCGAATACCGTCAATAGCAGCCTGGTTGAGCTTAAGCACATTATCAGCTGTAGTGTCGTGGTACTCGTTGTTGGTGTCGAAGATGACCTTATCATTGCTTTTGAATACAGTGGCCACATTTTTCCAGAAAGTCTCAAAGGCCGTGTAGTCAGTAACAACAGCACCGTTATAGCGACCATAGTTGTGGGGATCAAGAACAGCATATCCACCCTTGCCAGTGACAAAGTCAACAGCCTCGGTGTAGTTTTTCAAGTATGCAGAGTCCAGAGGACCACTCAAGGAAGGAGACAGACGCTCCATCAAAAATGGCAGACGGATGGTGTTGTAACCCTGGGACAACAAGACCTGTTGGCTCAAGGGAAATAAAACAAAAGCATTAGCCAACATTTCGAGTCATGTTGCAATTTATTTTTTCGATATAGTTAATCACTTACATCAATAGCACTGGTGTTGGCAAAAGTAAAATCCTTGCCATAAACACCTGGAAGAGAGCCGGCACCAAACTCGGCGCCAGAGACACTAGCGCCCATCATCTTAAAACCCTTTCCAGAGCTAGTATATCCAGTGGAAGGGGTGCTGGTAGGAGTGCTTGAGCGCGAGGTTCCAGTGGCAGATACACTATAAGCAGCCGGAGTAGATGTCAAGGGCTCGCTAGATGCACCATTGATACCATAGCCAGTAGAGGAAGTCGCAGTTGTTGTCGAAGTAGCAGACGTAAATAAGCCAGTAGGCGTGGTGCTAGACTTGGCAGTAGGAACATTGTTCTTAATAGTGGGAGCGTAGTCTCCGGTTGAAGCAGCCTTGGATTTTGTAGAAGCCACAACAGGCTTGTCTGTCTCTACAGCACAAGAATTATCGGTAGAGGCGACCCCGGTGGCAGCCGCGACCACAGAAGCCACAGAAACCTTAGAAGAAACCGGTTTAACCTCAGGGTCGGAGCCAGAGCTAGAACTAGAGACACACTGCGAGTAGTACTCGTTCATAACTGTGCAAGTGTACCCAGAAATGCAATCCTTGGCACCAGACCAGTTCTTCCCGCCACATTGCGAGTATGCAGTGTTCTGTGCAGAGACCACACCCACAAAAGTGCTTGCGATAAGAGTCGAAGTCTTCATATTGAGGTAGGTGTGTGGACGTAAGGATCACAAGACAAACAGAAGTATAGGTACTAAAAGGCCTTTAACTTGATCAATCTGCGCAGAGAAAAGAATAGCGTGTTTGTACAACAAATAACTTTATGTATAAAAGAAAGGAAAGACACGAGTGTGTCAACAAAAGAATGATATTGAGAACTGAGAGAAAAGGAAGGAAAGGAAAGGAAGAAAAGAGCATAAAAGAGAGTGAGAATGTGGCAGCCAGGCCTGTGATTCTTTGGATATTGATGAGGTGAACTAAAAAACAACGACGCTATGAGATTTGGGAATGCCAACGAATATATATGCTGACTTGATAGCACGCTGTCCCATCTTATCCCCTCCTATCTCCAACCACCGTCGCAAGCAATGTATGTCGTCCCCCAGTTGAAAAGCCCCTGTACTATGACAAGCCCGAAGATGTAGATGCAGTATGCAATCCACATCGTAAGGATCTGTTCTATGAGCAAATAAACTCACACACCCACTCGCCAACAATGTATACTCCGAAATAATATCACATCATTTGAGCTTCGAAATATTGTTTCAAGCTATCTTTCGCTTTCTCCCTAGTTAGCGTTTCTGAAGTCTGCCAGTATTGAGCTTGCTTTATCCAGGGGCCATCTTTACTTCTCTTCTTTGAAAAGTCAGGTTACTATCAGTTATTTTTCCCTTCGTCTTCCCTCAGAATCCCTAGTCAGGTACATAGACAGAGCAGAAGCTTCCTGCAAAATACAGACAGGAGAAGGCCCCTAGCTCACATAGGCACCGAGTTTCAGTCTAGTCCAGCACTAGAAATTTTGTTCTTAAGCTCAAGAATCAGACGGATGAGAGAGATCTTCGAGAGACGCCAGTATACTTCCCATAGCAGTGCTTAGTCTTGATCAATAAGACGAACTGGTATGGTTACACCTGGTAACTATTATTCCCCTTCTAAAGAAACATTCTCATGTTCTACAGCCAAGAACTAGCACCTGGGCATTATCTAGGGAAATTTCTGTGCCAAGCCGGCTCCATCCACGTGCACTAAAGTGAAAGCCGAGTTCTATTTTGACTTGAAGAGTTCAATAGCCATGAGGCAGTTTCAGGACAAGTATGGGGATATGTCATTTTGGGTAAGAGAGTGCCTAAGCTTAGCACTTCCCAACTATTCAGACAGTGTCTTTCTCAAATATCAGGAGACTGTACATGTCAATGTAGATCCATTCAAGAGAAATCCTGAGTGTTGTTTCCCCTGTCTTTCATCCGTTGTAGGAATACCTATCTACTATGTAACAAGCCACATGACCCTTATATACAAGCCCAAAAAAAGGGGTGCTCATTGTATCAGATTTCTCAAACAATAAATTATCATTTTCCCTCCTTCATCTGCAGGGGCTCTTCCTAGTCTATTTAAAACCAAATCACTGATCAGCATCAGCCACATATCAACTTCTACTCTTTATCTCAGCTAGTGTGGCTCAGCTTGAAAGCAATATGGTCAACACATTTGTAGCGTAATTTTACCCGCAGCAACAATCATTTGATGGAGAGGGGTCTTATCGCTTCCAGAACATAGTCATGAAGTTACACTTTTGGCTGTCTTGCAACTACTCCTGTCCTTTTTATCTCTACAACAGAGAAAAGACCTTTCTGCCTAACTCCGCCAATCATTTTTCCATCACCAGTTGTGTCTGGCATAGTTTCCACCCCTTGCTAGGCTAGACATGGCATTATGGCATAATTCTATCTCCCTATCGTCATTTTTACCTACACGAACAAAGAGAGAATATCTTCGCAAAGTTTGAGACTCACGCAAAGTTCCCAATAAACATGAGTACAGTTGAAAGAACATTAACAACGATTTTTGGGACAATCAAGACTAACACTACCACTATCACGTTCCGTTTATTACATATCAAAACATGAAAGCTAATTCTACAATGACTACCTATTCAGGCCGATATCTACGACAAAACAAGAACAGAAAATAGTCTCAATAGTAACAACAAACCTTCTGAAAACGTCCTTGTCCAAACCACATTGTGCAAGTTAATATGCCGATTAGATATTGACAACCCTACAGTGAGCTGGAGAATGGCCAGAATAACCCTAATTACTAATGCAAGGGCGGAAAATCAACAGCGGTTTTGGGATAAAAATAGATCACCATAAATGGCATCAGCGCTAAAACAGTGGAGATATCAAGTTAAACGCGAGTCATGTAACTTCAGACCAATAAGATAGCGCTTGCTTGACGACAGGCTTTCAGGAACTACTGGTCAACTTATTCTCGGTAGAAGAAATGAAATCTACCAAGTGCACAGCAACCTTTTCTAAATTTGAAGGTGTTGACGATCGAAAAGTCTGATCTTCAGTCTACATGCCGCTTAAGTAAGCAAGTCTCTAGATTTCTAGTTTGTTTAGATGGTACAGATATTTACGTAGAAGCGTGTAAAGAAGTACCCATTGTCACTTTGGGCGGGTATATTGCCTGTGAATTTTAAAACCAGCGGGTGTTCTCTGACCACTATTATGAGAAATGTATGGCTATAAGCACTTGATCTAACGATTTAGAGCACTGGTGAGAGACAGGCGCAAACTTAGGTTCATGTTTGGGATACTGAGCTAAAGATCATAGTGAAGAAGTTGCGTTTGGGTTGTATTGAACAATTCTTCAAAGTTTCATGTTTGACATCTAGAGACTAACTAGCCTTGCACGGAATGTATGGACTTGAATTAAGGCCCTGTATTTCCCTTATCCATTTGTCTGCAGGGACAATCCAGCTCGTGCAAGCTTGCCGCCCTTGATCCAGCGCTTCCATTGTCCAGCTTCCTTCCACCCCCCTTCCATACGTTAACCGCTTATGCCAAAAAAAAAGCGTTGCTTTTTCTTAACCGCCCAAACTCTCTTCAAACTAGCGTTATACAAATCCATCTAGCCAATATGAAGACTAGTTGAGCTGCGAATACTACGATTTAGATACTGCATTCGTGTTTCATGTATAAAAAACAAACCAATGTGAAGGGAATGCTGCACTCGTAACGCCATGCTTCGTGAGGACCGGGGACTTGGTGCGGGCTATGAATTGAACAAACGAGCGCATCGCAGGCGTTTTCTACTACTTGGGGTCTACGGTGGGCACAATTGCCACCCATCTGGACGTATACCGAGATAGCTTGAAACCGCTTTCAAATGCAAAGTACATTTATATTTGGCTAGATTATTTTGAATAATATACGCTACATCTTCATTGACCGCTCTAGTCTGAGTGTTTATTAACTGGCCGTTCCCCGGGCCTTGTACTAGAGCCTTTCGCCGTTTAAGCAGACCTCTTCATCTATCTTTTTGTTTTCACAACCTCTTTCTCTTCTCGATCCCCACGCTCTCTGGATAGAGCTTTGGCAACCATCTTTGTATTTCATTTTTCATTCTGATATTCGCCCACTCCTACATTAGACAGTCGCTCTTGCCGAGCTTCTATACTTTGCATAAATCTAGACAAGGCCCCCTCATATACGCGTGCTTCTACACCTACCGAGTAACCATGTCCCGGTCTTCGAACGTCTCATACAGTACCAGTCAACGGTATAATCCTTTACCGGCCAACAGGGCTTCTGTGGCTGCAAATAACAACAGTACGACTTACACACAGACTGCCACTAGAGGGCCATATTACTCTCCAGTGAGCGAAGGCCGAACCCCATCGGCCTATGTCCAAAATTATGACTATTATGAAATAGAATCCTCCATGAAACACCACACAGCAGACGGGGTTAACGACGAGTTTCCAGACGATGAACAAGACAGCGAAGATGATGAAGAGCCCAGAAGACGCGGAAAGGGCGTCAAATGGAGTGCCGCCGAAGATTCACTTCTAGAAGACCTCAGAAGGCGACGAGGCCGCTGGTGCGAGATAGCCAAGAAGTTCAAAGGAAAATCGGCAAATGCCTGCCGTAAGCGATACGAAAGAATCCAGCAACGAAAGGCCATGTCTGAAAAGAATGCCGCCTTGGACAAGACCCGTGTAGCTGTTGCCTACTGGGAAGCTCGCGAAGAAATGTGGAAGGTTCTTGAGGCTAGAATGCCTGGAATGAAGTGGGACAAACTAGAGCGAATGGTGAGCTTTATGTGTTGTTTTTGCCTTGATTTTTCTACTCTTCCTCTTTTAATATTGTCATTGCTTGATTGCGAGCCATAAATCACCTGTGCCGAAGGTATTTTACTAACACCTATCATAGTGCTTCGAAATGGGAGAGAATGATATTCGCAAAAGGTGGAAGGATGCCACTTTAAACAAGCCTCCAACGACCACATCCATTTCGTCTTCACAGATACCCTTGACAGACGCACCAATGGCCTTGAACATGGCACCAGCTTACTCCCAACCACATACTTCAACCCACCATATGGAGTCTTTATTGGTATCCGAGCCAGTGGCACATTATGGCCCCTCAGAGGTGGCAATGCTTCCGCAAACGAGTACTTACACAATGCCGGCATTGTCATCCGCCGGATACTTTCCGCCTGTTTTGTCCCATGGTCATAGTCAGCACCATCACCACTATAGAACGGCTATGCATCACGCCCAAGCACAGAACCCGGCATATGACTCTGACGTAATGGGCGTTAGACACATCTCAAACTCATATCTTGGTCATTCTGGAGTAAATGACACTGAATTTGATAACCAGAGACTTCTCCCAGCGCCAGACATTGGAATTAATGCATTGGTTAACAGGCGGTCGGTCAACATGTGAGGAGTCATTGGGAAAATGGCCATGGGGGCCACTTTCAAGTGTCCTGAACCAAAGCCTTCTGTTCGCTGATGAATGGAGAGAGAAGTGATGGATTTTTGGATTTTTGGATTTTTACATTCTACAAGGTTGTTGTTGGCATCAAGTCTTTATTCTGCATTGTGTATCTTGGGGATGTTTTATAGTTGGCACTTGGTTTCCGCATAGTTTTCATCATAGCTATGGCTTTCTTTGAGTGAGTGGCTGGGGACACCTAAGCAACTATCATAGAATCAATGCATCATTAGATTTAAAAAGACTAGCATTCTAGCCCGTGCTTTGGAGATGATACCATGAGAATATCATAAAAATGTACACAAAAGAGAGGGTATTGGGCTATGAGAACAGTAGTCGAGGTTATACTCTAGTTTGCGCCTTAAGCGCTTGAGTAATCCACTTGAGAATGCAGAAACGACGAATTCAAAGTCTGCTTAACGTCAATGATGAGTGAATGCACCAGAAGTATCGACCCTCAAGACAAAACATAGCATAAAACACAAGAAAACATCTAATCAGTTAAACTAAGTGCCATAGTTTTCTGTAGACACTGTGGCAACTATTTGAAATGCTCTTGAGTTTTGACCAGCCTTACCACAAGTTCCACACCGTCTTACCCTCGCCGGCGCCGGCCTTCCCCGAACACCACTCCTGGATAATTCCGCCATGGCCTGCGTATCAACGTCTTTCTGATCAATTTCACTCCTTCCCTCATCTATAGTTATCTCCCCTCTATTCCATAGCTGAGTTCATTTTGCTCTATGACGCTTGCCAAGGGTCTCTTTGCCTGTCGAAGAATCTGGACATCGGACTTCAACCACGTGTTCTGACACATTGTTGCCTCCGTTCCTTGTGGAAATGACTCAAGTGCCTGGATAATGGATGTTGGGGAGCTGCTCTGATGCCTTCTAACTTGCTTTTCAAGATATTCAGATTGTGAATTAGCTTCTAGCAATGTCTTTGGTGTCTTATAAGCCCAAGGGTCGGGGAGCCCGGCCTCCTCCTCGATCAGTGTTGGAGTCCGTAGCTGCACGTCAAGCTTAGATACCACACTTTCTGCATCTAAAGGAATGACCCCAGCGCCTCTGAACCCCCCTATGATATTGCTTTCTGTCATAGCTGATTGGTGGGCAGCACAAAAGGCCAGAAAGAAATCAGTCTTGGAAACGTGGGTTATCGAGTCCCTGGTTAGATGCTCGATTTCTCGACCATAGGCCTTCTTGAGTGGTCTAAAGCACCCGACATCAAGATGCTGAAGTAGGTGAGAGGAACGAGCTGGCACACACAGTGTGATGATGTGGTTGTCTTCGCAATATTTCTCGAAATCGACTAAGTGGTGGCTTTCATGCCCATCAAGGATAAGAAGCTGATAGCGACTGTGTGTTCGGGCCCTTGCATGGGAACCGAAGTGCTTGAGCCACTTGAGACCTGTGTCATTGTCGGCCCACCCATTATGAGTCGTGGCAGTAGTCCGATCCTCCGGCAAGTTACTTTCCCGGCACCGGCTGGAGATGTGACATTAGCCCACAACCACGATGAAGGGTGCGACTGCCCAGCCTTCAGCATCAATCACCCGAGTAACTGTGGCCCATTACCGGTTTCCAGGCTGCACTGATTTAGCCTTTCCACGCCTTACTGTGCCTGTGACGACAATTCCACTTGCAATGAGACCCATCATAAAGCCAGTCTCATCAAAGTTGTAGATGTCAGCTAGGCTGATGCCATATTTTGCGAATGTGCTCCCCACAAGCGTAAACTGACCGTGAATAATGGCTGGATCTTCACATTTGGCCCTCTTATAGTCGTATCTATGATTAACCCGCGTCTTAAGGTCTGGCTGTCGCTTGACAAAGTTGGAAGCCCAGCGCTTGCCAATGGGTGACGCGTCGCAGTCGGTGAGCAGTCGATTGGCCATTTCTTCGACACCACGTAATTGCGGAGGAAACCCTCGTGAATCCAGGTCAAGAATGAACCTGACAACTACCTGCTCTTCTACATCGGATAGTCTCCGTGAGTTGGGGATGGTATTGCGTCGAAATTGAATGCTATTGTGCTGGCGACGAAGGGCATGATAATCTACCCGGTATAATCTTGCGACAGGTCGGAGACCTAATTCCAGGTTATCTTGAAGGGCCCGAAGAGCGAGAACAACAATAGCCTCATTCTTTTAGTTGTGCCATGTCTTTAGTGCACAAACAGTAGATTAGATGCGAAGAGGAGAGATTGGAAGATTTTTGGTGCATACGCTCATCATTGACGTTATAGCTGTATATTTATAAATACATATTGAAACAATTGCCGGCAAGTGATGCATGTTTGCCGCCATCATGTCACACATTGCCTTCACATTATGATACAAACATCACTGTCAAGATGCAGGTGCCTTTTTGACAGCTGGTTTAAAAACGGCGGCTTGACAATGGAAAAATACCCTTGTCATTTGTCTCCGGAAACGGGAGTGTCGAGTACCTCATCCTCCCATTCATCATCACCCTCCACATCTTTGCCCGTGATGCTATTCCAGATGCGAGACCACATGCCTTTCTTTTGCGCAAGAGCAAGAACAAGAAGACCAGGAAGATGCCAGACGCTCGCCCAAAATAGACCCCGCGCTGAACCTTTGTAGCCCTGCTCCTTCCAAAAGCGCATCGCTTGCCATGCTAGCCAGCCGTTGATGGGGGTGCTAGTAACAGCAAAGCTCCAATCGGTAACACCAGCTGCACAAAGTCCCCAGCATATAGGGAAGAAAATTAAGCTGTAGCGTAGGGCCACTCTGGCATTGCGTGCAGGATTTGTCCAGCTCAGCATACGGAGACCGGCAGATTTGTATTCCTCACGGATAGACCACGAGAGTGCCATGAAGTGAGGGAACTGCCAGGCAAATAAGAGACTAGCTAAGAGCCATCCTCCTACAGAGGTTCCATCATCGGCAAACAAGAGCTCTTTCCAGGACCCATCGCCAGTTGCATTCTCGCCCGCGGCAGCAGCCCAGCCCATTAAGGGCGGAATCCCACCAACGACAGCACCCACCCAGGTATTTGCAGCGGTGATAGCCTTCAAGGGTGTGTAAATTCCAGCATATATGGCTATATTAGAAGCACCGAGGAATGCGACAGTGGGGTTAACGCCATAGTAAAGCAGGCTGCTGCCGGCAAAGGCAGAAAAGACTGCAAATGCTACAGCAGCTCTAGCGGACAAGAGGCCCCGGACCAAGGGTCGATTACGAGTGCGTGTCATCAATGCGTCGGTCTTGGGCTCATACAACATGTTCAGAGCATTTGCAGAAGCAGAGCAGAGAAAAGTGCCCGTGGTTAGAAACGTGAGAGTCAATGTACTCAGTGACGGGGTATCTGTCATTGTAGGACTTAAGAATGCTGGCACGGGGTATAGTGCATATGGAACCATGGCCGTAAGTACTACAAGTACTGTGAGGCGTGGTTTGGACAAAGCCATGCATAGAGAGAAGAGTCGCCGGACCGATGATTGAGGTTGTTTTGACGCTTTTGTAGTTAATAGTGACGAGGCATCGGGAGGCATCTGAGGGGTAGCAAGACCAGAATCCGCATCAGTCGTTGAGGACGCCGCAGCAGCCTTCCGACGTTCTAATTGCCGTCGCCGATGTGGTGGAAGCTCGGTATATTGCGTCTGCTTTGCCGCGTCTGTGTTGATGTTAGAGAGCGAGGCTTGTGTTTGTGTGAGCAACCGAGTTTGAGCCTTGGTCTGGACAGAGCGCAGCGGGAGGGCAAAGTGATTGTTGATGGACAATCGCACATTGCTAGTATTGAAAAAATGCGATTCGGGTTTAGTAGTGTTCGGAGGAGAGACGACTGGGAACTTGGAGTTACAACGAGAACTGCTTGACAAAAGCCGAGTTGAGAGGTACTGAGATATGCTTGGGTTGGCGAGAGAAGAGGTGACGACGGCACGGGGAGTTAGTACAGCAACTCCTTTGAGCATGGCTGAATTTTGGCATGGGACAGCCAGTTTCAGAGAGAGGGTCATGATATAAGGTACATGCGATGCATGTCGTTCATAAGCAAACGGACTTGGCTTAAAAGAAAGACATCGCTTTTGGCTCGGTGCGGCGCAGAAGATGAAGATGAGAGGCACGGGCAATGAATAGAACGATGATGGAGAGCCGACAAGCTAAGGCTTGCATTGTAGCACCCACTACAACAATTGCAGTACAATTATTAGCTGGGCTATTAAAAACAAAACTTTATAAAGGGCCAAGAAGCGATAACGGCTAATCACCGGAGAAATGGGCACAAGCGCCGTCTGTAAATGCGACTGAGTTGAGTTTAGCCCAGGAAAGCTGCTTATTCGAGAACTGTAGCGTAAGTAGCAATTTTTTCCTCATTAGCAGTTGAATTTTAGCGACAGGGCTCTCAACCCACAACTTCCTATCCATATTGTCTTTTCTTCACCCGCCATTGCAAGCAAGCAGAGCCCCAGCGCTCTTCATATCTGTCACAATGCGGGTTCTTCGGCTTTCAAGGGCGGTACAGGCTGCCGGTCCTGGATCTCCTTTCAATTCCTTGAGAAACCAGTCGACTCGCTTATTGCTGGCTACCCGGGCCTTCCCCGGCCCCAAGTCAGGCCCAGCCTCTAACATCCAGGCTTCTACTAGCACCACCAGTCGCATGCTCACTACGTCGCGTGTTCTGGGATCAGTAGCTGCTCAGGAAGCGTATGTTCTCCTCCCGCCTCTCTTACCTCTTCAATTCTTATAATTGCGCAATATTGGCTTTGTCCAAAACTACCACCACTAACAAAACGGTACCTTGTGATACATAGTCTGCGTATGGCTCAGGCCGACTCTACTAACCTCACACCTGAGGCTGTTGCAGCCAAGATGAGCCCAGAAGAAGCCCTGCGCCTATCTCGTGTGCGAAACATTGGTATTGCTGTATGGACCAAGTCTCCTCTTGCATCTATTACTCTGACATCATTTACTAACAACCAACTCATTTGTATGTACAGGCCCATATCGATAGTGGAAAAACTACCGTTACCGAGCGAGTCCTGTTCTACACTGGAAGAATTAAGGCTATTCACGAAGTCCGTGGTCGTGACAGCGTTGGCGCCAAGATGGACTCCATGGATCTTGAGCGCGAAAAGGGTATTACCATTCAGTCGGCTGCTACCTTTGCCGACTGGAGCAAAGTTGAAAATGGCGAAGAGCAGCAGTATCACATCAATCTGATTGATACTCCTGGCCATATTGATTTCACTATTGAGGTCGAGCGTGCCCTCCGTGTTCTAGATGGTGCTGTTATGATTCTTTGTGCTGTCAGTGGCGTGCAGTCACAGACTATTACTGTTGATCGCCAGATGAAGCGTTACAATGTTCCCCGCATTAGCTTTGTCAACAAGATGGACCGCATGGGTGCTAACCCTTGGAAGGCTGTTGAGCAAATCAACAGCAAACTCAAGATTCCTGCTGCCGCCATCCAGATTCCCATTGGCTCTGAAGATGAGTTCCAGGGTGTTATCGATTTAATCGAGATGGATGCGATATACTTTGAGGGACCTCGTGGTACCAAGATCCGACGCTCGCCAACTATCCCCCCTACTCTAGTTGAATTGGCTACCCAAAAGCGTCAGGAGCTGGTTGAAAAACTGGCCGATGTCGACGATGAAATGGCCGAGCTGTTCCTGGAAGAACAGGAACCTACCAAAGAGCAGATTAAAGCTGCTATTCGCCGCTCTACCATTAACCTCAAATTCTCTCCTGTCTTGATGGGCTCTGCCCTGGCAGACAAGGGCATCCAGCCAGTTCTCGACGCTGCCTGTGACTACCTTCCTAATCCTTCTGAGGTCCCCAATCTGGCTCTTGATCGTTCCCAGGGCGAAAAGGAAGTCGGCCTGGTGCCTTACAATTCGTTGCCCTTTGTCGGTCTGGCTTTCAAGCTAGAAGAAAACAACTATGGCCAACTGACCTACATGCGGGTATATCAGGGCAAACTCCGCAAGTCCAGCTACTTGTTCAACTCGCGCACAAACAAAAAAGTTCGAATCCCTCGTATTGTTCGCATGCACTCTAACGAAATGGAGGATGTCAACGAAATTGGAGCTGGCGAAATTTGCGCTGTCTTTGGTGTTGATTGCGCTTCTGGTGACACTTTTACTGATGGAAACCTTCCATACACCATGACTTCCATGTACGTCCCTGATGCCGTCATGTCGCTATCGATCAAACCCAAGAAAAGCAGCGATGCCGACAGCTTCTCCAAGGCTATGAACCGTTTCCAGCGTGAAGATCCTACCTTCCGTCTCCATGTTGACCCTGAAAGCGAAGAGACCATCATTTCTGGCATGGGCGAGCTCCATTTGGAGATTTATGTGGAGCGTCTCCGCCGTGAGTACAAGGTCGACTGCGTCACTGGCCAGCCTCGCGTCGCTTACCGTGAAACTATTTCAAACAAGGTTGACTTTGATTACCTCCTTAAGCGCCAAAGTGGTGGCCCTGGTGACTTCGCCCGTGTTGCTGGCTGGATTGAACCATCCGAGACGGATGAAAACGTTTTTGAGCAGCAAGTTGTTGGTGGAGCTATTCCCGAGAAATTTATTAGCGCCTGTGGTAAAGGGTTTGAGCTATCTTGTGAGAAGGGCCCTCTTCTAGGCCACAAGGTTCTTGGTGTCAAGATGGTGGTCAATGACGGTGCTACCCACGTGACTGATTCATCTGATTACGCTTTCAGTCAAGCTACCCAGTTCGCATTTGAGAAGGCATTCAAGGAGTCGGGTGGCCAGGTTCTAGAGCCTCTCATGAAAACTACGATCACTGCTCCCAACGAATTCCAGGGCAACGTGCTCATGTTATTGAACAAGCGCAACTCAACCATCAACGATACCGAAATTGGTGCCGAGGATTTCACCATCATTGCCGATTGCTCTCTTAACTCCATGTTTGGCTTCAGCACACAGTTACGTGCTGCTACCCAAGGCAAAGGTGAATTTAACATGGAGTTTAGCCATTATGCTGCCGCCCCCCCTCATCTTCAGTACGTACAATCGCTATTCCTTTTTCGGCTCAAATCGTTTAGCCTTAGAAATCTGCAAATACTAACTGTTTTTACAGAAAGGAGCTCATGCTCAAATACCAAAAGGAACTTGAGGCTAAGCGCAGCCAGAAATAGATTGGTAACAGTGACAACAGTGACAACAGTAGTAGCAGTAGCAATGCCTCTACATACGCAGCAGTTTGCTAGTACACAGAACTTGGCTTGCACTCTACACAGCACACCTATCCCTTCATCTACTTTCATTCCCCTACACTATCCATGTTGTCTACCCATATCTCATCCTATGCCATAACTCCAGGCTGTTGTAAATGTACGACCCAACATTAACATGGCCTCGCATGTACCATATTGTCACGATATCGATCGTAGTTTCCTTCAAATATAGAAGCATTTTCTTTTCCTAGCACATTAAAAAAGCGTGAGAACCATATATACATTCCTCTTTCAGGACCAAAGATCCCATGTTTCTTCAGATTAACATGTTCGTAGCAATGCCAGTGTAAGTAGTTATTTTTATTTTGTACATCAGATAAAGCATGACTCCTAGTCATGTTGACTCTTTTTTGTCTTTCATTCTTTCTTGGACTCCGAGAGTTTATCATGAGATGAACATGAGATTTGTTCCAGGCATTTGCATTAATTGGGCTCACCCTGAAATCATAAAGTGTGTACGTAGTACATAGCTATTATTACATGTTCCCGTCGCGTAATGCCGAGGGCATTATTTCTCCCGGAACTTTTATAGTCGTCTCAAGACATCAGCAACAACCTCTTCGGTGGAAGCTGAACCGCCCAGATCGGGGGACAGAAGCTTGCCCTCTTCAAGGTTGGCATCAACAGCAGCGTAAATCTTGGCAGCAGCAGTTTCCTCGTTGAGAAACTCCAGCATGACAGCAGCAGAGCGCAGAGTAGCAATAGGGTTGGCAATGCCCTGTCCCATGATGTCTGGGGCAGAACCATGGCAAGGCTCGCCAATGGCAAAATTTTCACCAACGTTAGCGCTGGGAACCAGACCCAAAGACCCAACAAGAGCAGCAGCGCCATCAGACAAAATGTCACCATAAAGATTTGGGGCAACAATGACATCATAGGCCTCAGGCTGGCGGAACAACTTGTAAACCATGGAGTCAACAATCTGTTCCTCAACCGCAACAGTACTGAATTTAGAGTTGGCCAAAGCAGCACGAGAGGTGGTCCGGAAAAGGCCATCAGTTTGTGACAGGACGTTTGACTTGTGCGTCACGGTCACCAAAGGGCCCTTGTGAATACTAGGAGCACCACTATCGCGGATCTTCTGGCGGCGCAGGGCAATCTCGCCAGCCATGGTAGCAATGCGGAATGAAGCTTTTTCTGAAATACGCTTGATAGCCTCGGCAATCTTGCCCTCGCCGTTGGGGACATCAAAAGTACGTTCATCCTTGACATACAGGTCCTCAGTATTCTCACGGACAATGACCATGTCAATGGGATTGGCGGCCGACATGACAGACTTGACAGGACGGACGTTGGCATACAGGTCGAGCTTCTTGCGCAGGGCAACAATAGGGGACGAATAGCCCTTGACAGCGGTGGTGGGGGAGCTGACAGCACCGAAAAGGGCGCCATCACATTCAGCCTTCAGAACCTCGACGGTCTTGTCTGGCAAAGCCACGCCGGTCTTCTGGAAAGTCTCCCATCCAGCCTCTAGGTTGACAAAGTCAAACTTGAGACCCAGCGAAGCAGGCAGGGCTTCAAGAATACGGCGGCCGGCAGGAATGACCTCACGGCCAATGCCATCGCCGGGAATCAAGCCTGTTATTATCAACATCTACCAGTTAGCAATGTATGTTGACAATAAAGCACTATCATAGCTTCAGTTACGAATACTAACCAATTCTGAGAGTACGAGATGCAGCACGAGCAGCCATTTTTAGAATATCCGAGCGAATAAAGAACAAAGCAATGAAATACAGCAAGTTAGTTGAGAATCAGACACCAGAACGCAGCCCCATATTATGCAAAAAGATTGACGAAGCTATTCAGGCTCCGGTTCCGGACCCACAAGCCTTAGGGTTTCTTCCTGCTTGGGTTATCAGAAGGTCTTGTGTGACAACTTTTAGTGAAGGGGGCTACATATGTTCAGTTCAGACTTGTCATGTGCTGGTTGGAGTTTCAATCACGAATGAAACACTACAGGCTGCTCTTTAGCGAACATTTGACGAGCTGCTTTTATACCAGGTCGAACTAGGTGGGTCAATGTCTGTACATTAGCACTCTTAGGACATTGATTCGTCCGGCTCGGCACATCCGGCCTGGTTCAGGTTTTGGGTGACGTGACAAGGCGACAGTGTCATTGATGGTTTGTCATCATATTCTTGTGCGACGGGGCAGCTGCAGCATCGTGATTTTGAGAGGGGATTGTCGAGTTGATAGAGACAGGCGATGCTTTTGCCATTTTGTGTATTGGCATGGTGCTGCTGTAAAGCTAGTCAATGCTCTAAGAAGTTTCGAGTTTGGACTATTTCTTCTGTTTGTTTAGGAGCGATGCGTCAGAGGACAGGAGAGCGCTAGAGAAGGCAATGCAGTATTTCCTCAGTTGTCCTTGGTTGCTAATTGCATCGTCCACTTGCGCATTAGCCTGGGGCTCCTTTGCACATGAAGAGAATCCACTCCTGCTTAGGGCCCTGAATAGGAAAGAGATTATTCTTTATAAGGGGAAAGAAGGAAGGCCTAATCCAAAACAAATACATCTGTCGTTCTTCTCGGCCAATTATTATCCAATTATCCCGCAGTTATGCTACCGCTTGCATACGGATAATTACGCTTGCAAATTGATGTCCTTAGCTACTAATTTATCCCTGGCTCTATGCAGCAGCATGTGTTTAAGCCAGCGCCTGGGTTTCTTTCGCTTCTAGTGTGGATGAGACTTGCGCCATAGCAACCGGGTGTCCTTTTTTGTTATCTGTTTTTTGTCTGTTCTCCTTTTTTTTACTCACTCTTCATGTTCAAGTTCATCACAGACTGTAGAGTAGGCCTTCTTTTGACTTCGACTATCTTCTATTCCCCGTCAATCTTCGCACTAGTGCTTGTCTGCCGACTTTGTTTTCTTGTTCTGGAAAGCACGTCGAACAAGGCAAGCAAACATTGTGAACCTTTGCGCGTGCCTTCCCTTCCTGTCCACCCCCCGCGTTCCCCTCTAAGGCCCCCCAAACAACTTGCCTGCCTCAAGCCAGCCAGGGCTCCTTCCTTGCTCAAAGCAGCCCATGCTTTCTGCCATGATTGTTATTATTTTTATCACCTACAACATAGCGCATCTTGCAGGTTGAGCTCCTTCAATTTCCTCCCTTTGCTATTTTCAACCTTCATTGTTTATGTGACCTGTTGGCTTTGGCTACTCTCTTTTCTTCTTACTCACCTGTATTCTTTTGCTTCGAGAGGATAATCTCCCTATCACCTTATTCTTAGCTACTTCGTTTTCCTAAATTTTCTCTCGTCTCCTTCGAAAACATCTTCACGCCAACACCTCCAGCTTAAACTCTGATACAAGAAGTGCTGCCATTCGTGGCTGCGAGAAGCAGCTTCACAGGCCTCATTCATGCACACTACTTGCTAGATCTCTACTTGTATTTGAGCTTAAACCAACCTATTTATCATCGCGACATCACTCGCTATTTTTCTTTGCTGACACGAATACACCTATCACAATCTCCTACATCAGGCCACACTGAGCCCACCACAAACATCAACATGAGCCAAGTCAGGAATCTCCGCGCCATGTTTGAGAGCAAGGGCGAGTCATGCTCTCCTGACCGAGGTAGATCTCCTGTTCTTGGGCTATGTGAGTTTCCCTCTTGCCATGATAACAAAGTTGAGAGTTGTGTCTAACTGATGTCCATTCTGTGTTGTATAGCCTTGGTTAGCGATCCCCCCAGACCTCTTTCAAAAATCCGGACCAACTTTGTGGCGGTCGAAAAAGATGGCAGAATTGGCCTGCAACGCGAAGCCAACATCGAACCTACCAAAACCTCCGCGGTAACCCCAGCCACATCTGCTCCCACTATCATTTCCTCAACCCCCAATCCTATTGGCAAGCAACCAGACCTGAAGACTTCTAGTGTGGCACAAGAAGAAGCAGGATCTTCTAGGGCTATTAAGTGTTCCGCCTCTATCGCCTCTAGTCATACGAGGTCGCCCCCTGCCTCACCGGTCATCGCGGCTAAAGATGCCGCTACTTCTGGAAACGTTAAATTGGAGCCAGAACCATCTCAATCCAAGCTGCAACCTTCAAAGGCGGAAGAATCAAAACAAGGAAAACTAGCTGCTACCAAGAGTTTTGCTACGAAGGTTGCATCTTCGAAGTTGCCCCATAAGGAAGGAACTAGCTCAACTACCAAGACATCTTCGGTAACTGCAGTAAAGTCGCCCAAGCCTCCCGCTGCGACAGATACCAGCCTCTCACAGAAGAGCGCAAAGCGAGAGCCTAGAGAAACTAGGGAACCCGCAAAGAAAGTAGCCAGCATACCTTCCAGATCCAAGACGCCTGTGGCAAGAAGCCAAGCGCAAGTCCAGGCACAAGTCACGTCTAACACTCGGAAGCCTCCTGCGGCACACGCTAAACATTCTTCAAGGCCCATTGCCAAGTCGCCGACGAAACAAACATCTGGCCCTTCTCTTGCTGCACAATCTTCATCAACATCCCGCACCGGAAAAGCAAGCTTTAGTGACTTGCGAACAGCCGCTAGGTCTTCTTCAACTAAACCAGCGGATCGTTCGACAAGTCGTGCTAGCTCTGTAGCTCCAACTATTCGCCGACAGCCTTCTAGCTTTGATGTCAAGAACCAACGCCCCAGTCTTGGATTGCCCCCTAAGAAGAAGGAAACAACTGTGCGCCAGCCACCCAAGGAAGTTGATGAAGGGTTCCTTGCTCGTATGATGCGACCAACTCAAAGCTCTCAATCAAAAGTGACCGAAAAAGCACCTGTCACTCCTCCGCGTAAAAATAACACAACACCCCGCCGACCTCCCACGCGGAATGGATCTGCGGGAAACCGCCGTGATCGCAGTGCCCCATCTAGCGCACAAAGGGTGCCACGTCCTCTTTCCAGCTTAGCGAGTCCGTCTCGGCTGAACCATAAGCCTCCTATTATTAGCCCAACCTTGAAAATCGATGACGCCAGTTCTACAGTCACTGGCCCAGCCGTCACCCATGTTGAAGAGGTGACAGTTTCACTCAGCACCACTACCATTGTTGATTTGGGACAGTCACTATCACATACCAAAGACAGTAACCTAAATGACGGTATTCGTGGTAGCTTTGATGGAGCTATCCCCGATGTCGACATCCCAAGAACTCCTGAGGCACTGCCTTCTCTCGAAACAAGCACCGTTACCCCTAATGATGTGATGGATATGGAGCACTTGAATTCCAGGGAGCCTATCGAACAATTGTTGGATGGGACTGCCGCTGCTCTTCAGGGAGTCAACGCTAATCTTGGACTTGAAAAGCAAGATGACACTTCGGCTGATGGTGACGTCTTCGGTGTACCGACAAAGTCTATCGAGTTGCACGATTTTGAAACATATTAATCACCATTTCTTCCTGCTTGACAGCACGGGTGTCTTGATTATTTTCTTCATCTTATCCTTTATCATTCCATTTTGTGTTAATAGCGTGGCGTATACATTGGGCTTAGCATTTCTCTTTATCTTGTATCATCCTGTTGATTTGTCCTTTTTCTTGGTCTTGCTATCCTCCTGTGCGTTGGCTATTCTTGTTCACCGTGACTACATAGTTAGATAACATGTTCTGTCAGTTATTCCTACTCTTGATTACAAAGACTTATACCTCAATACTAATTGACAATGTTTTCATCGTCACATGACCACTCGTCTGTTTTGAGCTTGCTGGAATGGCTACCTTGGGGCGGTAGAAAGATAACCAATTGTATTGTACAGTATAGTGATCAAGAAGCCAGGCCTAGTATCTAAATGGCCATGATTTCTTTACAGCCGAGCCACATGTTTAACTTGAACCCCATTTCTTTTGTCCTTCAACTGGTTAGTGTCCGTTCTGTATGCAGACACAAAGGGCACATGGCTTAAACCTGGGCTGGACTCGGACTAGAATATGTGCCCATTTTTCCTTGCAGCGCAGTGGACCCATTGGTTTTAGCTCATGACACACGGCATAATAGCAGTCCTCCTCTGCGCTTCTCAATTGCCTCGCGGCTCTCCAACACACCGATATCAGTTGTCAAAAACAAGGATTCGCCGATATTCAGGCCAGGAATCTGGCCCGTAGGTAATCCACGAGTTAGTTTGTGTAGCTCACGAAGAGAGGCAGTCACCCAACGTTTTGATGATGACATAGATGTAAGGTTGCTCATGACAGGCTTGTCCTCCCAGTACTTCAAGCCCAGCCATATCCGACGAGTAGAAACGTTGAAGTGTGTGACGGGCTCCGGCGGCTGGGTGCCGATCTCCTCAGGATTCGGCGGCTGAAGACTGCCGCGGGTCACAGAGCTAATGAAGCCATGACGATGCAGCGCTAGGGCGAGATTCAGGTTGTATTTAGTGTTGGGGACCGAGGTCAAGGTGAGACGTGCTCGACACGCATTTTGCAAGTGCGAGCACATTCTCGGGATTGAAGGGATACCCATATTGGGCGTGTGTTATGATGGGCACCTTTGAGGGGCAAGGTTGCTTGGTCAAAGGTTTTATCGGTGATGTCGCGTGGTGTTGGCTTTTTGTCAATGGCCAAGGCCTGTTGCGGAAAAGGAGTGGAGTGGTCAGTAGAGAGAAACGAGAAGCTAGAAAAGAGAGCAAAGAAGAAGGGCACTTGTAAATTGCGCCAGGTGGATTAAAAAAAGGGTGTTGTCACAGGCAGGGCCTTCTGATGATTCAATTCCAGTCTGCAATAGATCTAAGATAAACTCGTGATACCTTGACACAAAACTACACCCAAAATTTTCTAGGGTTTATAGATGACTAATCACAATTGGTGGGGGTAGAGCTCCTTCAAGTTGATTGGTTGACCATGGCACTAGTTTAAGCGCCGACGTTATTTGATCACTAACAACGTTCAACGTGAATTTTAAGGTGGTGCAGTCACCCGCAAGCCCAACGAAGAGCAAAATAACAGGAAGAGAACAAGTAACATGGGGAAGGGCGAGGGGGGATAGAATCCTTTTTGCCCTGCTCTTCTAGTCGTGGAAGAATTTCCGACTGAGATTAACTTTCTTTCCTCTCTTTTCCTCTTTGCTTAATGCAAAACTGCCCTTCCTTTTAATCGCCGGTCTATTATGTACTCTACATACTCTACCATCTTCACAGCCTTTAAGTTGCATAGACAGTGCTTGTGAACGCCTTTATGAGCTTATCTGATTTGACTGTTCTTACGCGATAACCTAGCCTCATAAATATTGTCCTTGAGCAACGTTGATACGCACTAGGCTTGGACAATCGCCATCTACAGACGCTGATTATATCATAACCATGGCAGCTAATCCGGGTGAAGAAAATGTGGCAACACTGTGAGTTTCTTTCCCCATAACCTTCACATGAGGTTAATAGCCTCTGCATGCATCATGTTGATGATGGCCTGTTTGTAGGTCTGCTCATGTTTCAGATGCTATTCTATGTAGCCACGGCCCATTTACAAAGCCTAGCATTACCTTGAATATCAATAGCCTACTTTCTGACTGATCTTTTTGTCCTGTACCTTTCTAGGTTTGGCGATGTCCATTATTTCTATGGTGACCCCGCTGCTAAACCCCGTCATCATCGCTTTGATAAAACATCGTATGTGTACCTTTTCGAGGACGCCTCCTCTCGCAGGGCCCGCATTGAAATTGCCAACCACGTAGGCACTGATGACCAAGATGCTGTTGAGGGCTGTAAGTAGTTACAAGCCGTGAAAGAAAAACTTACAAGATGGCTGACAGTAACTTATTAGTCTTGGATCTTATTCACGTGGGATATTCATATCGTCACTCTTGTATGGTGTCTCTCGCGGTTGGTGATACGGCCGGCAATCACGAATGGCATCTGCCGACATATGACCCCCAGAACCAGAACAAGTATCACTACAAGCTCCATTCTCTGGATATTTACTTTTGGACTCAGAACGATGCTCTGCAATTCTTGAACAACCTGCGGCGCATACTTCCAAGTTCTCAAATTGATGTCCAAGACGAGCCAGGCCCTCCTTCAACGGCTGTGAGCCCAATTGTGCGGCAACTAGAGACCACGGTTGTATCCGATGCCGTATATACCACTCCTATTTCTATCCCAGGCCCTCCTCCCGGGGTTCCATCGGTGGTAAACTCCATGGCCTCCCCACTTTCGATTACTTCGACTGAATTAGCGACGACTATTCCCGCTACCTCTGCTGCCACTGCAGCCACTACAAACACAGCCCCCGCATTTGTACCTATGGCATACAATCCTGCAGCCCCTGCGGCTCCTGAGCAACATGTTACACGTGAGAAGACACCACCCCCAGAGGGCGATAGCGGCGTGAATCCTTTGGCTACTGCCATGGCTGTTGACTATCAGCAAAGCCCATTTACTCCAGGCTTCCGTCTTCCAGCCGACCACCCTGCTGCTAATGGTATGGCTAGCCCTGGGTTTGCGCCCATTGGGATGATGGGCTTTGCTCCCCCGCCACATAGTGGGATGAACCGCATTGGTGCTGCATCATCAAGCTCATACATCTCTATCCCTCCCCCGCCTCCTCCACTACTGTCCTCGACACAGCAAATAGCTTCGGTACCGGGTGTCATGACTAGTGGAACATATAATCCATCTATCTTGCCTCAAAATGTTGTTAGTTCGGGGCAGCAACATGAAAGTCAGCCTCACAAGGTGGACCCTTCTGCTGCTCCGGTTGCGGGTTCGGGGCTGGCCCCAGCTTCAACCACAGAACCCACACCTCTCACATCCCCTCCCCCAACAGCGGGCCATCCCTCGCAGGTCCAACATCAGCCACAGAGCCAGGCCGAAATCAACCCTCAGCTTCAATCAAAGCCGACTACTCTATCTGGGGGGAAGCTAAACCTGGATGCTAAGGCAGCGCGGTTGGAGAAGGGCGTGACTGGGATGCTGCGAAAATTTGAGAAGAAGTTTGGTTGAAGAGACTGGAAGCGTGATATTATCGGAGCCGTTTATGTACAGAGATCATCATGATGATGGAGAAGTTCTGGAGCCTGGCGACTTTGAACGTGTAGAAAGCTAGCTACCCTGTTGATATAAATAGAACACGAATAAAGGGTTTCTAGAAAGAGCTAAACTGGCCCTGGGATTTTTCCTCTCTATACGGGAGAATGTCTAAGAATCTGCGCTAATTGGACTCTTCTTGGACCAGAGCCTGTCATAAGCCAGCTCCAGTAGGAACAATACGGGGTCGGCGTTTGTGTTGGAGCAACTAAGCCAGTCTAATATTGTGGCGCAGCGTCCTGTTATGCCATCTTCGGGTATTTGCCTAACTTGCGGGTGTTGGGTAACGGATAATGTGCATCACAGGACATCGCCCTTCTTGCTTATTCACACTAGCCCCTGGCTTTGCTCACATCCAGCCACAATTATTTGATTGCCCATGGTAGGTTACGACACCGGGAACTAACACAGGCAAGCAGACAGAGGGGGAGGCTGGAAAAAGAAACCGCAAGGTGGTGAATAGCATGCTAGGGTGGCAATTTGCACTAGGCAGTATGTATCTACATGTGACTGAGAGACCATTCTTCGTTGCTGTGTTGTTGATGATTTGAAGGCTGGCGGGCTCAGCATCGCCCCTTGTCGATAGACTCCTTCATTTCCTCAAGCTAATTCCAGCTGTTCGAATTATCCCTTGGATGGGCTTCACTTCTTTTTTTTTCTGACTGATTTCAAACGAGACAGGGTGAATGGACGCTATCCCCGCTGTGTGGTCTGCCTTGGCTATGTGGTTGGGGGTTTCCTGGCCCAGTAAGAGCATCTCGTCTTGGCCTTTTCCCAGGCGTCCGTACCTGTGAAAACAGTTCCTATCCTTTGACGAGGAGCAGGTCCCCCTCGAATGGATACGGAAAGTAAAGCTTGTAACCCAAGATTGGGAAGCACAGAAGAGGCAGCTCGGGTTCATGTAGTCAGTCAAGGTTCAACAGCATCAGCTGCATAGATTCAAAGCAAAAGGAGATAATGTATCAATGGTACCCTGAAATAGGCCCCAGCCATGCAAAACTTGGCCATTCAGCCCATGTCATCCATCCATCACAACAACGCATTAGTGCATAGTGTGAGAGAGGCGCAGGCATTGAGCTTTACTGCCTGGCCTTTTTTGTTCCTTTCAAGTGGCTATCTATACATGACTTCATGTAGCTTTAGCTTTATCCATGTGTACGAGCAGTACGCGTACATAAGCTTTTCCCATGATCAATCAGAACCATCCAAGGTGCAGTTCGATTGAACTTGAATATATTTTACGTCTTACAGTTCGATTCTCAGCAATTACTTGCCCCTACTGCTCCGCAACAGAACGACAAAGCCAGTCTCCAATCAGCGAAGGCCTTTTTCTGATCTGAGCAAACAGGCAATTGCTTCCATTATACTGTACTGTATTTTACTACTGTCATGTACATTTCTCTCTTGCTGCATTCCAAGGTTTATCCGTCTTTTCCATTCCATGTACATTGCTTTTTCTCTGGATCTTCTTTGAGCTTTTCCCTCCTACAAACCTCTCCCATCCTCATGTGGTAAAATCGCCAAAGCACCAAGTCTTCTCCCACAAACCGGTTTCACTGTGCTTGCCCTGTCTGTGCCTGTGAAAGCCCCACGAAAGCTGCACGGAACAAGAAGCATACACCCTCTTGCAACAACCAGTATTTGTCGCCTGTCAACCCGCATTGCGCTTTGGCTTATTGTCTTCTGGCTTCGTTTGCCCTCCGACTCAAGTTTTGCCGTCGTCATTTTTTTGCGTTCTGGCAAGCCAATATTAATATTGTCTTACAAATGACTACTCCGATTGAATGAATCCAAGATCAAGTCATCCTTAGAATCTAGCCGGTACGACTTGAACGCCTAGGCCTTTGCTCCGGTTCGATATACTGCTCATATCCCCACACACCGAAACGCCCCCATCCCATCCCGCCTTGGCTCGCTCATCCTATTGTGACTCGGTGGCATATTCTCGATTGCGTTGAAGCCCACACGACAACATAACGCCCTTCCTTGGCCGCATCAATATGGCTCCCTGGAGCTTTCAGCATGCCGCCAGGCGAAACCCTCAGAACATAGCCCGAAATCCGGATGGCCAAGGCCGCCACAGAGCCTCTTTGTTCCGGCGGCAAAATTCCACGTCAAGCAAAGGAAACAACATTTCCATGATCGTAGGGCATTCCCTGTCGCGCTACCTCTGACTCTTTCCGTACGGCCATGATGTTAACTTTGTGCTACTAGGTTGGATTTGCCGTTATAGCTTTTGTGATGATCACTGTTTCGGTTTTCTGCTTCATGCGCAATCGCAAAAGAAAAGCAAGAGACAGAACCAAGTGCGTAAAATACAAATCTACGTTGTTTTATCGGTTGCCCAGTACCGGAACTAACAGTCCTTTGCTTCTTCCTTCATAGATACCAACAGGCACCATTGTCTGAACCCTCCGATACTCGACGGCCCAATACATCATCCATCTCGAATTCCTTGAGAGCATCAGCACCCCTCACCACGGTAGTCAATCGTGCAACATCTATCCGGTCGATCATGACGCTTCCTGCCTATCAGCCAAATGCTGCTGAAAATGAAAGAGTCCTGGGTGTCGAGGGCGAGCGAGACGGTGTTGACGTCATTCTCGAACTTCCGACAGAATCTGATCTTGAAAACATGCGCGAAAACGAGATGGAGTCTCTGTATCAAATCCGCCTAGCACGCCGTCTTGAAATCCAAGAGCGAGAAGAACGGAGGCGCTTGCGCCGTGAGGCTCGCCAAAACAATGACCCAGTAGCTCTTCGGAATCTTCGGCAACAACGTCAAGCCGCTAATGAACGAGATCTTGTTGCAGCGCTTCGTGAAGAGCACGAGCGTATCAAAGCACAGCGGCAAAGAGCTGCACCTAGTGTAGCCTACGCTGATGTCGGAATTGCAAGACACGATGGTACTCGTGTTAGAGGCACAAGCATGGAAAGTGAGAGAGTCGGCCTACTTTCTGACGCTGCCAGTATCTCTGCTTCGATTTTGTCGCCAAGGCGGACACGAGACCGCAGTGGCTCTGCTCTCAGTGTAGATAGTGACACAGCAGGACCTGCTAGTCGATCACGTGCTAACTCGGCACTGACTACTCCGGCTCCATTTACTCATGAAACTAACAACTCTGATTCACCTCGCACAAGCATCAACGCAAGCCGACGCAACACGGCAACCAGATCATCTAATACAGAGTTATCACCCCCAGAATACGAAGACATCCCACTCACAACCACCGTAACCAGTCATTCAGTTAACACTATATCGTCTGTCATTCCCACAGAACCACCTCCTACCTACGATGGATCAAGAATAGCAACCCCTGAGTCATCCCGATCTTCATCCCCTCAAGTATTGAGTCGCCGGTCCACACCACCCTTACACGAGACTTCGCCAGCACCTTCAGTTCGAGCGCCAGCCTCAGGACAAACCACAAATGTCCAGGAGATTCGTATAGAGGTCAACTCCCCAAACTCCTCGCTGCCTCCACAATCTAGTATCTCACCCTTCCGACTCCCTAGTCTGAATCTAGGTGACAACCCCAGAATATCAACACAGGGCTCCATCAACAGCAATAGAACAACTACAAATGCGGATGACCTTTCAGACCGGAAGCACATGAACCAGACCTCATCTTAGGTCTACTCGATTCCTGCTTCTTCTATTTTTTACTCATGCAATGATACATACATGCCCATTTGCATGGGCAGTGCTCACAACAACCTATTCCCTCCCCTATACGCTCCGAATTCTATATACCTCGAGTACAGCACTTGCTCGTTTATTTCCCTCTACTGGGCTCGGTTACATCTTTGTGTGCGAGCTGCCGCTCTCATCATACATCATGTACAAGCGGGCGCTTTAGTTTATCATGGTTTTCTCTCTTTGTACTATATAAAATGTCACGGCCATAAAATTGCCTTCTCTGATGCTTAATATATTCTTTTCATAACGCAACTCGCCAATTTAACGTCCAGCCCTTAGGCCATAATGTTGTAAACCCTCGACTAAAACTGTCTGTGTGTTGTTCCCAGCCTGCCAACTGCCGCATTCCACTGCCGAGAGTCCATGTTAAAGCCGTCGAAATCGATCCACTTTGCGTTTAGAAGTCGAAGAAGTCCAACAACTAATCAGCATGCGCTGTAGCGAAAATCTTCTCAGGAGCAAAGCGCAAGAAAAGACAGGACCAAAATGAAACGTGACACGCGATCCGCAGAGCCGCAGCAACAGGTGTATTCCGATAACCTCAACAACGCCACAACTAGGTTGCTTTTATACGGCGGAAATGTTATGGAGAGATTGGGCAATAAAACAACTGCCCGACGCAGACACATGGACATCTAACACTTGGTTCTGTAGCAGCTTTCAAGTAGACTCGGCACTTGGGCGAGAAAGGGGGCCTTAGTCCTCTTACAGGACATGATACATGCTACACAATAGTAATTCTAATGAGCTACCAGACCTATAAGTCCACCCAAAAAGTCGCAAGCAATACATACATCGTTCACATCAAAGCCATAGACGGCACCAGGCTTCACTCTCGTTTCATTCTTGAAGCTTGGTCTAGACAAGCATCAGTAGAAAATATCACAACAGGGCAAGAACCGCGAAAAGTGAAAGAAAAGTTGCACAAGCGGAATATCAAGTCTCGTTTGAGTACATACATACACATGAATGCATCTATGTTGTGTTTCAAGTCTGTACATTCTAGCGCCATCTTTTTTTGCTGCGCTTCGATTCCTTCCAACTACCCTAGGAGCTATCTTTCCTCGGCACTTGGCACTTTGATCACGGCAAATATTCGTTTCCCAGTTGCCGACGATTTCTTCCTATTAGCCGTGGTGTAAAGGGAGCAATTAAATCTGAAATAAGGAGAACGCATGAATAGCGCAAAGGATGAAATACCCTTCTATCTACACCAATAACTAAATGTGCGCGTCTATCCCAAAAGAACGGATGCCACTTACGTCCAGGGACTTAAACAGAGCCTCAGGGCGCACAATGAGCCGCCTAAGCTTTGTTCCTTCTCTACTGCCCTCGGCTTCTCCTAAGACCCTTGCTAAGCTATATAGCATGGCAACATTCGGCAACTGAGTTTTCACTCTAGGTTCAAATCTCGGCTTGTAGGATGCCGCCCCATAGTCAACAATAGAGATACAAAAACGCCGTGATAGTTACTACTATGATTTACATGGTTCCTTTCGATGCTCGCAGCCTTCAGACGGCGAATGCTTTCTTAGGTTCTAGGCTTAAGTCGTATTATCTTTAACCTCTGTTTTCTTTCTCTTGCAGAAGTACGCTTCGTCTTTCTCCTACTTCCACACAGCGTTGCTACTCAGCATTTCTCTCGTCGCCGAGCTATTCCATTCACATCTCTAACCTCTCGGTGCAACATGGATTCTAACATGACGGAGAAAGGCTTCTCTACCAACTCCAGTGACAACGGAACCCTTGACCGCCAAAAAGATGGCGATAGCCTGTTCAAACAACTAGCCCCAGATAACCCGTCCAAATTTGAAGCAACGTCCAAAGCCCACATCGATGCCGATTTGGAACATGGTCCCGGAAGAGAACCAGACGTACCTCATCCCGTGGGCCCAGATAAGGACACCGTTCCTGATGGAGGGTTTGAGGCCTGGTTTCAGTGCTTTGGTTCGTGGGTTCTTATGGCCAATACCTGGGGAGTAATCAACTGCTATGGTGTATACCAAACATTTTATGCTCGCGGAACTCTTTTCGACCGATCACCTTCTGACCTCTCGTGGATTGGCTCTCTGCAGTCGGCGCTTTTACTCATCGTTGGTAGTGTGGTTGGCCCTCTTTATGACGCCGGCCACTTTCGCGCCATGATGTTGTCCGGCGTGTTCCTCATTCTTCTTGGTCTTTTCATGGTTTCACTCTCCACAACCTACTGGCAGGTGATGTTGTCACAGGGCCTCTGTGTCGGCCTAGGGTGCGGCCTAGCCTTTCTCCCTTCTACGGCTATAATGAGCCAGTACTTTGATAAGCATCTGGGTCTGGCGATTGGCATCAGTTCCACCGGCTCTCCCGTAGCTGGCATTATTTTGCCCATCATGTTTGGCCAGCTGGAACCCAAAGTTGGCTTTGCCTGGGCCACAAGATACATTGCTGTGTTATTAACTGTCCTTTCTGTCGTTCCTGTGGTGTTTATGCGTACGCGCGTGAAGCCCATCAAAAGAAAGTTCGGAGGGTCCACCATCACAGGGATTTTCAGAGACATCCCATTTCTGCTAAGCGCCCTTGGCCTCGCTTTTGCGTTTATGACTATGTACGTGCCGTACTTCTACATACAGACCTACGCCATCAACAAAGGCATCACAACTAGGGACTTCTCGCCATACCTCATCACGATCGTTAGTGCTGGTAGTATCCCAGGTCGAGTGATTCCCAACTACATCAGTGACAAAGCAGGGCCACTCAATGTCATGGTGTTCATGGTTTTCATGAGTTTCATCCTCGCCTCCTGCTGGATGGCCATTGACTCGCTTGCTGGGATGATAGTTTTTTGTGCCCTTTATGGCATGGCTTCCGGGGGGGTTGTCAGTGGCACTTCTTCTGTCGTCATCTCTTTATCCCCAAGCATAGATGTTGTTGGCACCCGCATCGGCTTTCTGTTTACCTTTGCTGGCTTGGCTACTCTTGTTGGGCCGCCAGTTGCTGGTGCTTTGATTGGTGACAACGAAGCACGTAAATGGAAAGCCGGCATTTCGTGGGCCAGTGGTGGCTTAGCGCTAGGCTGGGCTATTTTGCTACTTTCTCGGGTCGTGCATTACCATGGACATAAAACACAGCGCATTTGAGTTTAAGTTGAAGGGGCAATCTTTGTTTTTACTAATGAATAGACGTGTGCTTTTTATTTTGTGGGAGTTGAGGGTATCTGGGCATTCGCGATCGCCGCTGCGGGTTAATGACATTTATAACCCTAATCATGGCGCAGAACATTCCTACCAGCCAGAACTATCCGCACTATTTTCCTACAACACACAAATAAAAATAATTTCAATTTTTCCACAGCTCTCATTCGTGTAACAACATTGACAACCACGTAAGCATAAACATTAAAGGTTTCAACGTCATAGCTTAGTAAGTGTCTGATAATCACTTTTCACCCCCCCAGGCCAAAAACTGCAAGTGTCTTTGATTTGTCACTCATGATTCAGCATTAAACTTCTCTAGCTGTCATGTGCTGTCTAGACCCAAAAGAACCGAACGGGGCGAAACTTTATGTTTGCGGTGATGGCTGCTTTGCCTGGGTATTATGTAATGCACCATCAACTACTTTTTGGGGGGTATTCTGACAGGCAACAAGGTTACGATGCACCAGCGCGCGCGCGGGAGACAGGAATTAAAAACATGAAAAGATGGCTGGCTACTTCGTAAACACTAAGCAGCGCGGGGCAGCGCGGGGCAGCGCGAGAGAAAGCCGTAAACGACACAATGAGCCACAAGGGGGTGTGTGTAGTCAAGAAGGCCAGCATCTCTGTTGCACGCCAGCTTGCGAGCTGCCCTTGCTGCCCGTTACTCGTATGCTAGACAATCCTTGCGTGTTATCTAAACACATCAGTTTCGTCGGTCAGCACTTATTCAGCATTTCGAAAATGGAACACGTAGTTGGTATGCTGCTGACAACAGATAGGATACGGACTAATTTGTTTCCTTGCGTCTAGCTGTTTGTTGCGGTGGGCGAGGAAGCCAGGAGACGCGAAAAAAGAACCTGTTCCTCATGTGTCACATGAGAACTCATGACATTGAGATACCGACATGTCTTAGTAAAAGATGATGGTGGAAAGAAGAGGATTGCTTTCTCCAACAGACGGGGCTGAGAAACACAACGTAGCCCTCCAAAATTGATAAAGAGGAGGTGTACAATATGCGCATACCGAGTACACGCATATGCAATGCACGGCATCTAGGAGTTGATTGTAATAGTTTACAAGATTGGTCAAGTGACAAAAAAGACGGGGAGGCGGAATCTTTTGCTAACAGCAAGTCTAACTATTTCCTATGCATGTTTGTTAGTAGCTTGACGTAAGAAGCAAGGGCAAAGGTTCCGATCTCGACTCCCTTGGACAAGTTACACGCTTTTAGCAGGCATTTCAATTTTGGTGGTGTTCGCTGACTCGGTATGCTAGCATGTAATATAAGAAGCCGTATTTCCACTCTTTTGTGGCCTGCTTCTTCTCCTCACTCTCTCATTCATCAATTTCAACTTTCAAACTTCAGACACAACACACTCGCCCATTCAAGATGGCAAAGATCGCTATTGTCTATGTAAGTCTTCATGCTCTGAATCTACACACTTTTACAATCTTCCAGTTTTTTCTTTCCTCTTTTCTTTTATTTTCTTTTTTTTCAATGACTATTGCATAGTTGGCTTATCCTGCTAGCAAATGTGCTTTGCCAAAGCCAAGTCACGGCCTGGTGCTAACACGCTATATATCTTCGTAGTACTCCATGTACGGCCACATCGGCAAACTGGCCGCCGCCGAGAAGAAGGGCGTAGAGAAAGCCGGTGTCACTGTCGACATTTACCAGGTCCCCGAGACTCTTCCTGACGAGGTTCTGGCCAAGATGTACGCCGGTCCCAAGGATGCCTCAATCCCTGTCCTTTCCGACCCAAAAATCCTGGATGGCTATGATGCCTTCCTGTTCGGTATCCCTACCCGCTTCGGCAACTTCCCTGCTCAGTGGAAGGCCCTCATCGATCGCACCGGCGGTCAATGGGCTTCGGGCGCCCTTGCTGGCAAGTTTGCTGGCCTCTTTGTCTCTACTGCTGGCCAGGGCGGCGGCCAGGAGTCCACTTGCCTAGCAGCCATGTCTACTTTGGCCCATCATGGCATGATTTACGTTCCTTTGGGCTATGCCAAGGCTTTCCCTCAGCTGACCTCTCTGACTGAGGTTCATGGTGGTTCGCCTTGGGGTGCTGGCACTTTCGCTTCTTCTGATGGTTCCCGCCAGCCTTCTGCCTTGGAGCTTGAGATTGCTGAGATCCAGGGAGAGGCATTTGGTGCTACTGTTGCTAAGCACTTTGGTTGACTGCATGGCAGCCAGGACAAATCCATTGTCACGGATACTCCTGCTGTAGCATCTCCTCCAAATGGGGCAAATAAACCGACCACTGCCACCGCTCCCAAGACCACAAACTCTGCTCCTGTCCCAAAAAAGGCCAGTGGTGTGAGCAGTGATAGCAAGAGCGGCCCTTGTGGTTTACCCAAGAATTGCTCGATAATGTAAAGGAACAACGCAGATAGGGATTAGATACCATTTAATTTTTAGTCATTACATCAATAAACTCCGGTTTAAAACACATCATCAGGTAACACGCTTGTTCTATAATGGCTATAATACTGTAGTAATCTCCATGTCTCTCATCCCGTTCCTTGATTGATATGTCCCATTAATTGAGATGCACGAAGAGCCGTAGCCCGTCCTAGGCCCTGGAAAAAAACGTCGAGGCAGCTCTAGCTTACAATAGAGCTGACATCAGACTTATATCCAGGTCGAGGTCTAGATTCATGCTGCCCATCCCGAATCTATTGTCCATATAATCATCTCTGCTTTGACTTACGATTCCAGAAAGGGGGGTGGTGAGTGGAGTCAAGTCCGGGACTGATGGCGTAGTCAAGACAATTTGATCCCCCATAGGAAAGCGTAACTCTGCCCGGGAAATAGCTTCAGCCTCAATGGGGTTGTGAGCGGATTCCGAGAACAAGACGCCAGTGACACGAGCGCATCTATATAGGAACGAGCCTAAGTAGATGTGGGTGTAGCTATAGTATGACTCGCGTTGAACAACCATGCGCCGTGCAAACTAAGCCGACTCTAGCATGGTAGAAAGACGGTCAGCAAGAGGCAGATCGTCAACCAAAACAGTCATGATATTCCATGAAGGAAGACGCGAAAAGGCAACCATACACAAAAACTCTGGAGTAGTCATGTCTGAGACATCGGCCGCCGTCAAGATGCTAGCGTTCATGATCTTCCACCCATACTTTCTCACAGGCTCAAACTCGTTGTAGTACTTGGGCAAAGGAAGGTGTTTGAGCAGTGTGTCGAGAACCAAGGTAGTGGCTTCGAAGGTCCAGTCCAAGGAGTCGATGTAAGCGATTATATGCCTGATTCCGATAAGCTCTCCTTGGGTGAAACGGCGTGTCGCTGAATTTCATGAAGGATAAAGTTAGGTATGTGTTTGATAAGGAACAATGGATAGGCGTATGAGCCTTACTGATACTGCCTGGAGCAGGTTCATAAACGTCATCGCATTTAATATCTAATGCTGCACCAAGGCAGTAGTTAGGATCTGCAGCTTCAAATCCAGGATGCCGTTTCCGAATCTGGGGATATATTTCTAGTGGGTGTCCAGGGCGGCAGTATAGAAGCCTTCCTGGGTCCCTGTTGAGAAGTTCTTGTGGCCTTCCGAAGACAACTTTTGGATTACGCAAACTTTTGGGGGGAACAAAAAGTTGTGGTGAAGCTGGGAGTTGAAACGCGCGTTGATAGGATGTAACCTAAATATCTGTGTGTAAGCAGATGCCACAACGAATGTGGCTTCATAGGAAAAGGTTCACTAACGACATGTTGCATGTTGAACAGACTAGGAGTGGGAATCCAGAGGTTGAAGTTATCCGCGTTGTTGTTCCCGCCATTGTCGTCGAGGCTGGCCGTAGGATCGGTGTTGATGGATTTAGCAGTGGCACAAGAAGGCTGAATGTTGAGACAAGATAGTTCAAAGCTGCTGTTGCTTGGCTTGAGTGGATACACGTGTCAACAAACATGGCCTAACCTCGCAAATTTGGCTCAAGAACTTACTGCTATGTCAGCTGGCACATGTATCTTCTTCAAGAGGTATTCATCGTGTCTCTCTGTACCGTCAATATCAAATAGCGGGTCGTCTGACATTGCGAGAAAAGCCTATTACACAGACGAAGACAGAGGAATGGATAAGACTGATGTCTGAATCAATCTCCAAATGTCTTTCGGCGCTGTCGGTTAGTTTTTTCTTTTTACCAATGTCAGACAGTCGCCTCCATCGCCGTGGGGTAGCAAGCAGTAGAAAGACCAAGCTGGTAGAACTGAAAAGGGAATGGAAAGGAGGTCAACTGGGCTATGTGGCAGAATCACTCGAGCTTTGTTTTATCTTTCTTTTTCTGGCAGGAAGACGACAGTGCCTATTAAGGTGGTTACTTTGAGCGTCAAGTTTGCGGCTGGGGGGGGGGGGGGGGGGGGGGGATTTGAAACTTTGGCCATTTTAAAAAAGTTCAACGGGGGGGTAGAAAGACAGACATACACACGATACTATGTCTCTGTTGTTCTTTCTGCTGTATTTTGTTGACGTGCATCTCAGCTTACCGCAGCTTCATCGAGCAATTCATCTTGAAGGCAATATATGTTGTGAAGTCGTGGGTAACACAAGCCAAAGATATTTGTTCCCGTATGCTAGCCGCAAGGGTGCTACGCCACATTGGATTGTGTAATGTGTAGATGTCCTTCATGCCAATTATGATGGCCCTTTTTGAAGCATGAAAAACCATGGATCCTGGAATCAAGGCAACCAAAGCGGACTATTCCAGGCTGGCTATTATGAAGTTCAGTTTTAGCTATGGACATGACGAGGTCTGGCTGCCCATGTTACGCTGGTTGTTAATCTAGC
This sequence comes from Ceratocystis ficicola, assembly GCA_038407015.1. Lineage (NCBI taxonomy): Eukaryota > Fungi > Ascomycota > Sordariomycetes > Microascales > Ceratocystidaceae > Ceratocystis > Ceratocystis ficicola. The sequence continues at coordinate 33,953 of JAZBQP010000060.1, read as the reverse complement.
CTGATTGAGAGGAGTCGAGCCAATCACATCACTGATACAGCACGCAATTACTAGGCCCGATGTCTAATAATCGATGAGGACCAACTCTTTAGCGGCAGCAATGAAAGAATACCCGTTTTTGGTACGCTCTAGGCGTGGGCAACTATAAGAATCATACGTTCATTGAACAACCCAGTTGTGCATCATATTCTGCAATTTTGGCCAATATCATGCAAGCGAGGGACCGGAAGCCCTGACAGGTCGGGCCACTTGCATACTATGCCGCTTCCTGGGCAAGCTTGGTAAGTCCCGCACTAGTGCTGGAGCTTGCCGTTTCGAGTTTTTTTCACCTGGATTTTGTCCGAGAATGGGGGCAATCAAAGGCGCTCGACTCTCACGGTACAGGTTAGACAGGTGGAAAACTACTCATGTAAACCGAAGTTAGACACAACTAGAAGCGGCTTATTATGAAATAGTGACAATACCCTCATGTAAAGAGTAAGCAAACGAGTCTCATCTTAGGCTTTGCTGAGACCACTAACCTCAGAATCTCATCCTATGAGCTATTAAATGATTGTAGCTAACGGCGAGTTGTCCTTGAAAAGTGGCAACTTTGATAAGGTAGACTGACGCCATTTGTCAAGGCCAAAGCTCCCTACAGGAGCCGTAGGAGAGAAATAGTTGTTTTGCTTCGCGCATTGCCGGCTTATGGACGTCTGGATCGCTGAAACTCTCTAGGCTTTCGTTGAGAGACACCGAAGTGCAGGGTATGGGTTAAATGCGCAGGCTAAGATCCGTTGCGGGATGTTTAGTGAAAAAGGGCCAAGTCGCCGAGCACGCAATAGCCGTAGCTGGGAAAAGGGAAGAAAGGAAAGAAGGCATCCACAGCTAGCAATGTCTCCTAGACGTACCTTTTGTATAGGTCCCCAGCAAACATCTACCTCATAATTTCTGGTAAATTGTACCTTCTTTAGAAGAGCAAAGTGCGTCTTGGGGAAGTCTTGTCATTAATAAATAATAAAAAGCAATTGCCATTTCTAGGGGCTTCTGTAGGAACCAATTTTCTAGCTATATAAGACTTCTCCTTCCCCCTCTTTCTCGTGTTTACACACAGCACTTCACCTCTATTGTTTATCATTCTTCATCATCACCTCTTCACGAAAGCTCGCTACATTTTTTATATACTCTCTAATCTTTTTATTTTTATCCCTTTCTTTTTCTAATATTCATTATCATTCATCATGTCGTAAGTTTTGAGCAGAGGCTCCCTGTTCGGATTCGAACTTGATCAACATTGAGTCCCCATTTAGTAATACGTCGTCCCTGTTTCTAACCGACTCTCCTGTTGCTCCTAGTCTTCGTCTTGGATACACTGCTCCTAACTTTGAGGCCGATACCACTACCGGCCGCATCAGCTTTCACGACTTCATCGGTGATAACTGGGTTGTTCTATTCTCACATCCCGAAGATTACACTCCCGTCTGCACGACTGAGCTCGGCGCCTTTGCCAAGCTAGAGCCCGAGTTTGCCAAGCGTGGCGCCAAGCTGATTGGCTTGTCTGCCAACACCCTCGGCAGCCATGAGGGATGGATCAAAGATATCAATGAAGTCACTGGTGCCAACCTGACCTTCCCCATCATTGCTGACAAGGAGCGCAAGGTTGCTTTGCTATACGACATGTAAGTTGGTGCAATTTTTAAACAACATCGCACATCCTGGAGGGAGCAAGGCACTGACTTTCTTGCTATTCAGGATCGACGAGCAGGATGCTACCAATGTCGATGAAAAGGGTGTTGCATTCACCATCCGTTCCGTCTTCATTATCGACCCCAAGAAGACTATTCGGACCATCCTGTCGTACCCTGCATCGACAGGCCGCAACAGCGCCGAAGTTCTGCGGATTGTTGACTCTCTGCAGACTGGTGACAAGTACCGCATTACTACTCCCATCAACTGGGTGCCCGGCGACGATGTCATTGTCCACCCCGGTGTCAAGAACGAAGAAGCCAAAACTCTGTTCCCTGAGTTCCGGATTGTCAAGCCCTACCTTCGTTTCACCCCTCTGCCTAAGGAGAAGGTCAATGCCTAAATGTGTTAATTTCAGGTAGCAAGCCTTCTCCCCCCACCCCGCCCCCGATCCAGGCGGGAAACATGCGACGCTTGGTTACTCTACGGCTAAGTTGTGCAGTTAAACACCCACTTTTGATACGATACTCTGTCCACGGAGAGGAGCTGAAGCAAAGCTCTCTAGCCATGAAAAAGCGAATTGGCCAATAGTCTTGCAGGCTATTCCTCTTACCCAAATGAATTCCTTGTTATATTTTCTTGTCTTAAAATAGCGAAATAGCACATTCAACATTTAAGCAAACAGTAAATGCAGATTGATAACTGTGACGAAGAAACGATGAGTGAGTGTTGAAATACACCATTTTATGTCAAGCATGGGCTTCCTCTTTTTCGCAAGGACGGATGATGGGCGACGTTTTCTTAGTAGACCGTTGAAGTCTACACTAATTAGAATGTTTCTACATTGCAGGATCACGATGATGATCTGTTTCGTGCTTGTTTCTTGTTTGCCACGTTCGTACAATAGGACGAAGCTGATGTGGTAGTATACGATCGACCTCTTCTGACAAGTTCCCTTTTGCCTGCCTTGAATACTACCAAAATCCACAGTTGGTATACAGCATATGGTTGTGAGCACACACACACACACATATATATATATATATATATGCATATGCATACGCCTCTCAAACTCAACATTGTAGAAGTACATGCATGCCGCATGAGCACACACGGCTGGATACATGCAAATACAACAAGTTGGCCTGGCTCACATGCAACACAACTATAGGGTGGCTTGTGTACTAGGCATCAGGAATTGAGTCTTACATGAATTATGATGCCTGGACTACTTCCGCTGTACTGATTGCCTTATCATGATCTTTTCTTGTTGTTCAATACCTGCTCCTTGTCGGGTGGCTAACTTGATAATATCCGAACAAATTGTGTCATGAGGCGAGGCCAAAGGGGCAGCCAAGACCCATTCCTTTTTTTTTTCTGCGCTGGCAAGCCTCAGTCCCGTCCCCTTCTCTCCCTTTTCACAGTCAAGGATCTAAGAATTCTTCCAATCATTATTCTATTCCTGACATTGTCCAAACACATTTCCATGGGGTTTCTAGTTGCTCAATATGGCTATGGTCCTTCTCTCGAGTTGACTATCTAGATTAGTCCATAAAACACATACTTCCTATCCCTTGGGTTTGAAACAATCTAGCATTCTAGCGAAGAGTAGCATGAACCCTGCCTGGTAGGAAGACCATGTCCCCAATGTGCCACATGGTTATGAACTAGACACAGGTAGAGCAGCAGAGACATGCTCGTGTTTGTAAGGTCTAACGCCAACGTCATATTTTCGCCTGGTAAGCAACAAGAGTGAGTTTAGTCGGTTTGATAGCCACCACCAGCAACGCAGTGGCTTGTTTTTGGCCCTATCCCATCCCTCATGTGTTTTCGCGGCGATGACGGGGCTCGATATGAGGTTGAGCCACAAGGCAGGGTGGGAAGAGCAAGGCCAGGACTAGACTCCAATCACTAGGTCTAGAACTCAATCTTCTTTTCCACAAACCTCTTTCCGAGCACACTCCCTCCCTGCTTGCCCCTTGTTTACATCATCTTGTGTCTTTTTCTGTCCTTGTCCATAGATTTAGGTCTTTTTAACTGTCCAGCATCTGTGCTGGCGCCGCCCTTAAAAGTCCGAGCTAGTCTTTTCACCTCGACTACGTGGACAGGCTGTTCTTTGTTCCGAGTGCTTCTTCTTTTCGATTTTTTTCCTTCCCTTCTACTACCACATCAGACTAGTTGTTCAGCAGTCATTTTGATTCCCAGCAAGTACAGTTGCACCACCATCTGTCGCTTTCTGCTGTCGTTTGTTTTATCTCAGTCTATGGATGGGATCTTGGAGAAGAGAAAAGATCACATTCTAGTCTATTCGCTGAAGGGCTGCTAGTGGTACCGTCAATTCTCCCGTTTCAGAGAGATTTGCCCAGCCGACAATCACTGAAAAAATCACTCTAGAGCCACTATAAAACAACCCATCCCTCCTTAAAAAAAAATATACGCACGCGTCAGCAGGCCCATTACAATGTCACTCCGAGGACCAACCACCAAATCCAACATCGACGAGGACATCTCTATTTTTTCGAAGCCAGATCCCGAAAATACCACAACTGCAACACCCCAACAACTCTCCCTTCCGAGCCCGTCAAAATCACCCGGTGATTTACTCTCTGGCGTGTATCGCGGCTTCAAGTCAAAGTTAAACGCCAGCAGCCGCGACGACCCCGCAAAGTCCCAGCGTTTTCCCGACAAGAAACCCAACCCCCTACAACTCCAAGACTCTACCTCAGCTACACTAGCGTCTGTATCTCTGCCTGAAGCTGTGCCGCCGACAGTCTCTGCAGTGGCCTCGACAGTGTCCTCTACAGCGATTTCCACAGCGCCATCTACACTCGACTCTGCGTCTGCCTCTACGCCTACACAGTCCTCCGACTCAGCATCATCACTGCTATCCCAGGCATACGTTCCTCCATTGCATAAACGTGGATTTAGCCTTCAGGAGAGTCTCGAGAAGCCTCTGCCTGAGCCGCCATTGTTTTCATCGTCCTTTGCGTTTTTGCCACCTATTCATCAAAGCCAGACATTGCTCGACTCTGTGTTCTCCGACAAGTCTAATCCCAATTCTGCTCCTTCGCCGGACCTGCCAGCGTCTCGCGATCCTCTTGATAAGAGCCCCCCTCAAACCCCTGAAAATAAGGAAGTAGAGGTACGTCGCCGCTCGCATACAATGGATTCCAACATGCCGTCCTCCAGTGGTGTCTATGGCCACGATGGCTCCCACTATGACGCCAATCAATCGCATTCACACTCACATTCGCATTCGCAATCACAATCAAACCTCGACATCGACCGTCGACATAATAATTCCACTGGACTATCGCCATCCTTCCACCAACAACCCCGAACTCCCAATTCTAGCCATTCAACTGCCACAACAGCCGGCCCAACTTCTGCCTCAACCCCTGTCTCAGTCTCGGCTTCTACCCCCGCTTCCAATGGCGAAGCCCCTTCAGCTTCAGCTGCTAACAGCGCATCTGCTCATCTATCCGGTCTCATGTGTAATGTGCACAAAACCACTGGCCGTGAGCCTCATCCTCTTGTTGGTGTCACTACAACCATTGTGGGCGACAAACTCTACATCTTTGGCGGGCGCCACGTGTCTAGAAATCGGCAAGGCCCCCTTACCTCTGCAATGTATGAGTTGGATCTCATTAGCAGGCATTGGACCAAACTGACTACCACTGGTGATATCCCTGCGCCACGATACTTCCATTCCATGTGCGCTCTTGGAGATACTAAAATGGTCTGCTACGGTGGGATGGCTGCGATGACGGGAAATGGCGAGGATCCCCCATCGGTCGTCTCAGACGTCTACATCTACGACATCCCTACCAAGCGATGGTCCTTTATACCAGTTCCTGAAGCTCCCCAAGGCCGCTACGCCCATTGCGCTACTGTCCTAGACTCCTCGGCCGTATTCACGTCTCACAAAGCCCCTCTATCCGCCCTGCAACACAACCCAGCCTCTGCCACAAATCCTAACGAAGGTCGCATAGGCATCAACATTGACGGATCCGGAGGTGCCGAAATGGTCATCCTAGGTGGCCAGGACGCTGAGAACCACTACATCGAGGAGATCAGCGTCTTCAATCTCCGAAGTTTGAAATGGACATCTACACAGTCTCTCGGAAAAAGCTGTGGTGCTTATCGTAGTGTTGTAGCAGCGCTACCGCCAGCCGTTGCCGCCAAAATTGGCAGACCAAACAACTCCCAAAGATCTGATGCTGCCGCCAAAGACGCCGCTTCTTCTATGCTCATATACTCCAACTATAACTTTTTGGATGTGAAGCTGGAACTCCAAATCCGCGCCCCCGATGGCTCTCTGACCGAAAAAGCCATGTCTGGCTCCCATACACCTCCGGGTCTGCGATTCCCTAATGGTGGTGTCATTGATACCCACTTTGTAGTCAGTGGTACCTACTTGACTTCATCAAAGCAGGAATATGCTCTTTGGGCATTGGATTTGAAGACCCTGACGTGGAATCGAATCGATGCTGGCGGAACGGTCTTCAGCCATGGCAGCTGGAACAAGGGAATTCTGTGGAATCGACGAAATACATTTGTGATCCTTGGAAATCGCAAGCGAAGTCTTGTTGAGGACTACAACCATCGTCGCATTAACTTCAGCAATGTTTGTATGGTTGAGCTTGAAGCCTTTGGATTTTATGACAACCCGCGTCATTCGTCTCCCATGTCGGGCTTTGTTTCTGCTAGCAGTCCCTATACTGCGCCAAATCTTAGTCTTGCACGTAAAACAGGCCACACTGCAGCAGGCCGCCAAAACTCTCGGGCAGCTGATGAGCTTGGTGAGAAGCTGCTGGGAATGAGAGAAGTGTGTGACATGGACATTCTCTGTATCGAAGGAGAACGAATCCCCATTAACTCCCGTATCGTGTCAAGGCGCTGGGGTCCCTACTTCAACCAGCTTCTGCGGGAAGGGACAACGACTCAGGATACCAGTGACGCCCTGACTCTACGTTCCGGAATGTCTGGCACAACGGTGAGAAGCCCGGCCGTGAACTCATCACGTAGTACGGCATCTGAGAGCACGCTGGGATCTTCATCATCTGCTGGGCAGCCGCCAAGCACCTCGGCCTCCAGTGTATCAAATGGTAGCGCCACTTTTGGGGCTGAGGATTCTAATACCTACAGCTCCCCAACACCTCGGACTTTGAACCCTACCTCCCGGCCACGGTGCCTTTATCTCCCACACACTTACCTTACCGCACAAGCTCTTGTCCACTATTTGTACACCTCATCTTTACCCGCCCCGACATCGACAATTTGCACACCACAGATACTGTGCTCTCTATTACAAATTGCCCGACCGTACAAGGTAGATGGATTGTTGGAAGCAGTGGTCGAGCGTTTGCACATGGTTTTGGACTCACGCAATGCTGCAGCCGTTTTCAACGCTACAGCCATGGCAGCTGGTGGTGGACGTGGGATCGATGGTTCACTAAATCCAAACTATACTGGATCAGACTCTGAGACAGTCACTGCTGGTGGTCTTACCAGCCTTGACCACCTAATGGACCACATGACAATGGGATCCTCGGCTGCAGACGCTGCCGCCCAGTCACAAGAGGCTACACGAACAGCCGCTCTTAGAATCAACACTTCAGTCTCCCATTCTGGCCCATCACATAGGCCTAGCCAGGAAAGCCTGAGTGCTTCGACAAGTGTATCTGGCTCTGAATGGAGCTCGGAATTAGGGGAAACCGAGACTCCTGCAGCAAGCAAAGCAGCGGGATCCATGAACGAATTGTGGATGGGCGAGCTGAGCAGCGTTATTGGTCTGCAGAAGAGAGGTCTTCGGGGCTTGATGGAAGGCCGTCGTATGAGAGAACGCACTGGCACAAATGCTAGCATGAGCGCAAGCAACGGTGGCCTATACCTTCAACAACACTCACGTGTGGGCTTAGGTATTGCCGGTCAATAAGAATAAACAGGATAGAAGAATACATGAGTTTACAGCAGGTATTGTAAACCAATGCGAACTAGCTTAGTATATGTGGTGATCTCTATCCTTGCACTTATTTTCGGCTGGGCACATGCTCCGCGTGTCTTTCCTCCCGTCCGGGAAGCTTCTAGATGGGACATTTAGAGGACTTGGTAGCAAGTTCTAGGATGACGTTATTTCCACAGCGTATGAGCTTCTTGTCGAGTGCCAGCTTCAGTGCTTCAGAGCTTGCGTGACAGCATCTCCAACAATGTAACAAGTAAGAAAGTATAGGAGGTTTGGCGCGTGTTCTGGGTTACACGTGTATTATGTTGACGTTTTGTTGGTCGAATTTCACTGCTACTTCCCTGTTCCCTGCTTGCCCATGGCCTATACTATGTCCACACAGTAGTTTAAGCTAGCCGTTCCTTTTGTTACATTGTTGGGTCTAGTCTAGTGAGAAGCTACACGACTTGTTCCTGTCGGCAGTGGCTGAAAAGCTCAAGCCTCCCAGACCGTCGAATGGCCGCGCTGCCATCAGAAACCAGGCAGTGGTGATGTGAAGATCCTGAGCATGAGCCCTCTAAGGCCTCTTAGGAAAAGGCTAAATGACGAAAACCTTGTATCAGTCGGAGATTTCGTTTGCGTATGAATCCGAGGAAGAACTTAATTCCCCTTTGGCTCTGTGCTTTTCTTCACGTCGTAAGACAAAGTTTTGGGTGCACCGATAAGATAAGATAGATCGCATGATGAGCCCTAGCAACCCTTGGACCCTTGAGATTCTCCTTTGAAGAAAGCCTCAGGCCATGCTGTCTTGCGCTGTGTGTTGGGGCGAGATTTCTTTCAGCTTCTCCCACAGTCATCGTTTTCCTTACAGGTATTGCCAGGGATAGGTAGAACCTAGATGTAAACGGAGTAGCCCCTAAGAATTGCCAATCTTCTGCATTGAGTAATACATGGACTTGGTTTTAGAAAAAAACCGACCGTGTATTTCCTTGCAGGTCAACAAATTGCGTTGCAGAGAGACACGCTGACCAAAGCGTACTGACCGCATAAAAGTAAGACTGTTCTAGGCTTTTCACACAGTATACAGTGGCTAAATAAAGTGCTCAGACTGTAAGCGGACGACGAACGACATACTGACAAGTACCCAGGAGAACCGGTCAGGCCTAGCAAAGACAATCTCGCGTGCTTCATCATAAAAGTCTGTTGTTGGGAAGAAAGGAGAACCTGTAGCAGCAAATATTTTCCCATATTCTTTTCCCCCTTTCTCCCTTGCCTTGGAAATGACCAAGGAGGGAGCAAGAATCTGCAAATTAGAAGGGCAGAGCACACCGAGGAACGGAGGTGTGCTGGCTGGATTTTTAAAAATGCGCAACAGCGCAATAGAGGATGCGGAGCGACAAGAACACATACAACGAATTTTTCAGGAACAAAAACGCAGCATGGGTAGCAGCACTGCCTTAAAGAAGGAGTCAGGTGCAGAGGGACACCTTTTGTTTTGGAAAAGGCGCCAAATCAAGCAGAAACTGCTGCAGTTCCATGCGTGAGTGTGATGTGATGAGTGTTGATGGCGGAGGAGCAAAGCCCGCATGTCGTCATAGTAAGAGCTCCCCAAAGCTGGGCCCTAGTCCAGCATCTTTCAGAGCTAGCTAGCTTGCGCTTGTGTGTTTGGGCTTCTTTCGCCCTTCTTTCCCGGACTTGCACTGTCTTGCTGTCTGTCTCCCTGTTGCTGCCTATTCATTCTTCTAGTGTCGATAGCATGTCAGCGTGGCTTTCTCAGCCCCGCCCAGCCCAGCCCAACAACCGGAATGTAAAAATGGGTCTTTGAAATGAGAAGGGGGAAGAGGAAGAGGAAGAGGAAGGAAGGCACGCAACGCACCTACTGACTGCTTTGCTGGCTACTAGCCAGCCCGGCTGGGTCGGTTACATTAGAAGAGTAGGGGCCATGGGGCATAAACACGCACCTCGCACATTCTCTGGCCTTGGCAGTAGCAAAGTCGACTGGAGCAGATAGCATCACATCGACTCGACTGATTCTAGACCCTTTGAACTTCTACTCTGGCATCTCTACACTCTCGCCTTGCTGGCTTTCTTCTAGGCTTCCAAATTGGATGTCATGCCACGTTGAATGGTAGAGGTGTGGGCCTCTCGGCGAATCGACTGGGTCGGCATTTCTTTACGTGGCTCGCCTATTTCCCCTCCCTTCCTTCTATCTGCTCTGTTCTGTTCTGTTCTGTTCTGTTCTGTCCTGTTCTATTTGCCCCCCTCCCACCCCCCTTCCCTTCCACAACCTCGAGTGTCTTCCCATCACATCAATAGCGCCTTGAAATGCCCAAAGACACTTATGCACTAAGCAGCGAAGTACTCCACAAGCCCGTCCCTATGCGGCCGTCGTTATGAGTCTCCTGCCAGGCGTGGCGTCAGCAGCTTACACACTATGTATACATGCTACAATTTACGAATCAGCTTCTCCTTCCTGAAGCCGCTGGATGAATCGTTTGTTTTCTTTTGTGACTTATGTCCTGCCAGTGTTTAGGCTCACAAATACTGGTAGGCGGCAATTGCTCATACGAAGCGGGCTTAAAGACCGCAGCGAAATGCAACAAGCGAGCACCATCTCAGACAAGTCTCTCACATCTACCCATTCAGCACCATCCATACATCCTTCACACATCCTCCTCATTCCCACATTGTAAGCCTACAAGAGTATCCGAATACTCTACACGCCTACATCCACCCACGGTTCTCCTCCCTCTTTCCGTCAGTTCCAGATAAACCCTTTTTCTCGTCTTCGGCCAGTGTTCATACAGCTAGCATACCCCAAATATAGAACAGTCACTCCATTCCTATTTCCATTTTCGCCTTTGCACTTCCATTTGCGCTGGACCCCCTCTTCTTTGCGTATATCTTTTGCCTGCCATCTTTGACACTTAGCTGCAGCAGCCGATTGGCCCACCCACAGCTGACTTAGTCTGCTTGATCCAGGCGAAGTTATTTACGTTGAATCCAACAGTGACCAACCAGTGGTTTCTTTACCTTTTTTATTTTTGGTTTGCCGCCGTTCCTCTACACATGACATCTCATGGGAGAACCCTCCCCCTTCCCCGCCCGCCTTATTGTTGATACTAAGATAATAAATCACCCATACCGCACTATTACCGCCACTACTACTTCCCAAGCCCACCCACCGACTGGTCTGCCAGCAATCTCCTTCAAATACCCGCTAGCTTGGATGACACTGGCCTGATTTAACAGACAGACCAAGTGCTAGGTGTCCAGAGTGAAGAGCGAGCACAGCACAGTACAATACAGACAACCAAGCACAACAAGACGCAGCAAGCACACCGCATTACAAGCACAGGCTTGCTTCATCAAGTTGACTGGCGTTGCATCCACATACTCTGACATCCCGCACAAGGAGCCTAAAGAAAGCTTTGCAGTTTCTGTCCCTTACTTCGAGTTTCTACCTCTTTCATCTTCCTTTCGAATTTTTATCCAAGACAATGGAGCGCCGGAAATTTCCTTCCCACGGCCTTGCCTCAAATCTCAGCGAAGGTTGGATTTCCCCCCCACACAAGCCTGTCGTTGTCACGGAGGTCGACAGCAATGATGCTTCTTCGTCTGGTGGTGGCGAGCAGCTGAACGTTGGGCAGCAAGAAAGCGGATACAATACCCATGTGCTCGACTACGGGACGTCTACAGGACCAGCTGAGGCTGAGTTTCCCGGTGGTACAGCTTGGCAAGGGCATTCGTATCTACACCATGACCAAAACTGCCCCAGCACGAGTGACCACATGGTTGAGAAGCCGGATCAGAGCCTCGACACTTCAATCGTCACCGTTGTCAACCGATACGCAACCAATCCACAAGAACAACAACATCAAACAATGATGAGCAGTGTACGTTTTCCCAATCAAATAAAAAAGCTTGCGATCCTCGTGGCCTCCCCTACGTGTGAGAGCAATGGATAAGTTGAAAACTTGATTACCCAAGAGCATAAACCAGCTTAGATCAAGCGAAGTTAATAAAAATCACAAACAGGAACAAGTGGAAATTATGGGGGCAGAAACATCTCCTGTCCAAGACACGATCCCAGTCCCGGGCTTGCCTGCAATTCCAGGAGCACTTGTCGATTCTTGCGACACCGAGATAAAGCTGGCATGCCCGTACTTCCAGAGGAACAAGAATGGGCCACGGCTAGAACGATCATGTGCCGGCCCGGGCTTTCCGACTATTCCCAGGCTGAAGTGAGTGAACCGGCGAATGAACCCTTTGTATTTAGTGACATTCTCCATTTCTACATGAACCATGGCTGACAGTAACAATAACCCACACTATTACGGTCATACAGAGAGCATCTATACCGCCGCCACATATGCTTGGTTTGCCAACGCTGTGGTTCTCAGTTTGAAAAACTGCCGCACCTGGCAAGCCACACTTCGGAAAATCCACCTTGCGAGCCAAACCCTGCACGGCTGGATCTAGAGCTTGGCTTTGGTAGGGATATTGAAAAGAAGCTTCGAGCCAAAAAGCGCAATATGCAGTGGAGAGACATCTATATGATTCTGTTTCCCACAGACGAGCCCTCGACGATTCCGTCTCCATGTAAGAAGATCCATTCCCAACACTGAATCTTTTCGCAACCTGCGCCAACTTTCTATTCTGTCTTTGTTTCTTCCATTTTTGTGCCTAGAACAAGAAATTCGACCTCAACATGCCCTAGAAAACTCTGCTTGGTCCTCATTTGCTGCTGATTGATAATATTCCATCGGATCTTGCCGTTCTTCCTTCCCGTTCCTTCCATTTATTGGTCTTTGCTCTTTCCCTTCTCGTTATTCTTTTTTTCCTTCCATTTTTTGCCACAGATATTTCTTTGGCTTGCTTTTGTGTGACATAACAGCTAACATGGTTCCTTCCGGTTTAACTAGACTACAGCACCGAGGTCGATGACGGAATTCGCAACTACCAAGCCTATCTTGAGCGGGTCACTCTCGACCAACTGCCTCGTGTTATCCGTGAAAAATTCGTAGGCCTGGACGAAGAAATTCTTAGCCACATCAGTCTCGAAATACCGCATATTGTAAACCGACTCCTGGCATCAGCAAGCAGACAATACGTCACTGCCCCGAACATGGATACAGAGACCTTTCAGGCAACACAGAGCCCTGACCTGCATGAAAAACCCTCCCATAGCGTGCCTTCCCAGAGCCCAGTCACCCATGCCATGTCTCGGACCAACATAGCGACTTCTGATTATCCTCTATGGAGGGCAGTGGATACTCGTTCTGCTGAGGGTATCGAGCCTCCGCTAATGTATCCTATGGAAGATGAATCTGCCTCTGAAGCTACCCATCTAGGACGCAGCCTTCAGGAAATGGGCAATTTTCCGTCTGGAAACAACAACTGGGGCCAGCCGGCATTGTGAGTCAGATATGCAATGCACTGGGGTTTTGAGACGGGCGTCTGACGTCTTCTTTGATGCCCGGATGCATGTATATAGGCGGCTGTTCGAGCAAACGCACAAATATCTCTATTTAGCTTAACTATTACATTTCCTAACATGCACTTGGACGTAACCAGTAGAGTTCGACGTAATGCCGACCATGCTATCTTATTCGGGAGCTATAAGAAATAGAGAAAGAGACGGCAGTCAAAAAGCACGGAGAATTACGGAAAGCTTCCAAGAAAACGAAAAAAAGGGAGGCAAGTAAAAATAAGATTCCGTGGCCATTGCTCCTAGGGTATCTAGCTAGGAAGAAAACACCTTCTTGGATTCACGTACATGCACGTGGACTTGTTTGCTGCAAGATCGTTGGAATCATAGTAAAGACAACAAGGGTACGGAGAGATACTTGCGTACGTGTACAGATGGTGAGTGCTATTTTGGGGAAGTTTGTTCTTTGTGGGGAGGCAGTTGGTGGAATGTTGGCTTTTGCATTTAAAGTTAGGCAGCTCTACTTTGGGGCTGGAAGAAGATAAATGAAGTTCTTAGAAGCCTGAAAGAGAATACATCCTGCTAGTGTGGTATCAATTGCTAGTGAAAGAGAAAAAAAAGGGCATGGCAAGATCAAAGAAACTTGGATGGGAAAGAGTGATAAAGGCAAGGGAGAAAATAGCTGTAAGAAAACATCAATGAGCGAAGTCATGCTAAGGAAGTGTTAGAGGGCATGATAGGGCAAGGAGGAGGCTATCGACAAAGAGTGTGAAAGAGGCCTTTGATAGTCTATATCTCACATATAAAGCCGGCACCGGAACAAGTGATGCCATGAAAGAAGCCTATCGTGGCCATAAAGCCGAGAGTGTCTCTCTGTATCCTAAACCTTGTTACTAAACTCTCTCCTTCTAAGTTATTATTATCAGGAGCTTGCAATTCTCAGCGTCACAAATCGACCTCCTCTAACCTTCTTTTGTTGTTTTAATTTTCGTGATATATACCCTAACGCAGGCGACGACGCCTTCACTGTACTTATCTTAGCCCTCCAAAATGCCATTCTTTAACTCTTTTCCCTTCAAGTTTCTCGGTAAGTAACTGTTACGGAGACTTGCGAGCGTCAGATCTTTTATTAACAAGACGCTCTAGGCGTATCAAGCGAGAAACAAGACAGTACAATTACTCAAAAGGCCTCCGAAAAGTTTCAGCATTTGTTTTCCAGTGCCGCCCCAGACCCCCTCCCGACTCCTCCTGGTAGTGTTGCCAGTCTAGGTAGTGGCTTTGTGCCGGCTTACGAGTACACAGGAGCCCCTAAGCTCCTCGATTTTAACACGGTCTTCGATCATAACACTGGGAAGCTTCATCCTCACTACGGGCGCTGGCGGAAGTCAAAGGCTTTATTGCCCTTCATCACACAAAAAGAAGGCAGTAGTCGATACGACTTTGATAAGACTGTAGTCAAGGATCTTGGCAGGAGGTTTGTCGAGTGCCCTGTCCCTGACTGTGGGTTCATTAGTGACCTTAGCAAACCTTCTGCTCTTCCAAAGCACTTGGACAAGGTCCATCCAAGGGAGTCTTGCCCCCTTTGCAAGGACTCCGGATTTGGCTATATGAGCCCTAGGCAAAAACATGAGCATCTCATGGAAAAGCACCCTAATATTAGAGCCAACTCCACCCCCCGCTCTGTCACCAAGAACATGATGAGAAAAGCGATCCCGGAGCGGAATCTTGAGACTCTTGACGGGTCTTTTCCCTTTCAGCTTCCTGATGCACCGGACACCGAATCTAGTCGAAGGGCCGAGGCCGTGTCCGAGACCTTCTCTAGATCTACAGCAGCTCTAAATGAGGAAGCTGGGCCAACCGTTGATCGCTCTCCATCCCAAACACAAGCCCCTCATGTTGCTCACGTGAACGAAATCATGTACCAGTTCTGTGACCGCTGCAGCCGAAGTCATCGTATTCTGTGCCAAGATGATGACCGCAACCATCACGACTTGGTGTGTCGTCCGGGTGTCCAAGGCGGGTTCAAATGGTGCGATCAATGTGGCCAGGCCGGCATTCCAGACCAAAATGCGACCCCCTCTGCCTCGGTCTTCCCGCACGAATGCCCGGGAATTAGTGGAAATAGCATAGTCTGCATCGACTGCGGCTTGGCTATGGATCGAGATAAGACTAGCAAGATCAGATTACACATTCAGGAATGCTGTGGTTATTCAGGCTCATCAGTCAGGTTCTGCCCATACTGCAATACTGAATTTGCTTCTGGCTGGACCACCCAGATTCGTTGTGGCCACATTGCAATCTGTGACTATCGCCCTACTGTCGGGCCTGCTACCACTCCATATGACCTGTATCCTGAGCAGCTCATTCCTCGCCGCAAAAGACGCAGCCCTCATGACGGCGTTGAAGACGTCCAGGACCCAGATAGCAATGCTGATAGTGAAGGGTCTCCTACAATGCTCTTGGGAACTGAGAGTCTTCCTAAAGGAAAGGGTGTTCTTCAAATTGCACAGGGCAAAAAGAATTCCAAAGAAAACAATGCAACTAGTAATGGAGGTAGCAATGGCATTAACGATGGCAGCAAAAAAGTCAAAGTCAAAACCATTGTTAAAAAGAAGGCCGCAAATACAAAGGCACAGAAAACTTCTGTGACTAGCAGAGCTAGGAGCCTTCCTACCCCTCGGAACACTGCAAGCATTACCCCATCCAAGACTCCGAAAGCCGCAGGCCGCAAGCTATTAAGCAAGGCCTCCATCTCCATTTCTCCTACTGACGGCCGGGATATTTCTATATTCAAGGGGCTTGATTCAGGCAACGAAATAGATCCAAGCCGGCGTGGACAGTCACCCAAGTGGCTTGATGCCGAGGACGATAAAGATACATTTACCCCCACTGAGAACATGTACTGCTCTCGCTGTCTGCGTCGTGCCCCTACCAAGCCTACCCGTAAGCTTGGTGATCCCACTGCTGCCGAGCAGCTTGCGGCCCACGAAGACCCAGAGCTGGGCTGTGGAATTCCGCGCCGTCTAGGCAGTCCAGATATCGATGGTATTGGCTTGCCAAATCATAGTGGCTGGATTGATTTCTCCAAGCAGTACAACGGAAAAAAGCTAACCGTTTCGAGTGTGCGTGAAAAATTCCTCAAGGACTATCCTTTGTACAAACACACCATGTACCCAGCCGATGGTAGTAACAATCGCCGTGCTGTGTGGGCTAATGATCCCAACCATGGAAAATGGGAGGAGAACTGGAATCTTCCATGGCCACCATATAAAGGCAGGGGCCCGATACCAGCTTCTATCACTGTGCAGGATAGTTACATGGACTCAGGGGACATCATCGATTACGAGGATGGTACCAATAGCGCTGGAAAGGATACCAAGGAAGATAGCGATTATGAGGCTAGTTTGGGCGAGGTTGAAGATATTGATGAAGCTGACGACCGCCTATCCATAGTGGGCGATTTCATCGAAAAGGCCGACAGGGGCTCAGATACGACAAGTATCTCTGACTCTCCTCCCACTTTTGAGTCGCCTTCATTCAGAGTGGCTTCTCATGTATCAAATCAAGGCGTCTCTAAGAACAAGGGCAAGGGCAAGAACAGGGCTAGAGACCAGACATACCGTCCTACTGGTGACGAAAGTGATGGTGATGGCGAGGATGTCGAAATTGTGGTCAAAACATAGGCAGACTACCTCTAAAAGACTACCGTGGAAGAGAGAGTGGACTGGCTTGGCTCATTTGATTTCTTCCACATTTCTTTGTTTTTTGCCTGGTGAAATGCCTGCCAACTTTCAAGATATCCATGTATGTGTGTAGCACGAAGACATGCAAAAACAGTAAAAATATAAAGCTTCCAAAGTATCTAGTCATAACTGGCAGGCGGAACGAAAAGTATACAAATAGGGCCCTTGAAATGCGTGCACAGTTTATTGTGACTTTTGAGCCTTGGTCAGTGTTTTCTCCTGTCTTCTCTTTTTCCAGGCCTTCACCTCGGATATTAGACCCATGAATAGTGCTGTACCAACAGGTCCCAGTAAGGGAAGATACACTGCTATCTTGTGTTCGTCTGGGAAGTACAACTGACCAACCATGCTCTTCTCAAAAAAGGCTCGCTCGGCCTCAGCTTCCGCAATACGTGCATGCTCCAGGGCCTCTGTTGATCCCAGGTTAGAACAGGCCTTTTCTAAATGGAAAAGACTCTTTGAAACACCATCAGCAACACTCTGCGGAATGGAGATGGATGTCAAAGCTTGTGACAAGCGTGCCAGAGATCCGAGGCTTGACGAAGCGTGTTTAAGAAGATCGGCAGACCGTACTCGTGACAGGGTAGACAACCGCAGAGGCAAAGACCCGCTTTGAGGCGTGCCTAGGAGGGACAAAAGATGGCCAGTGAAGGTCAACATAGGGTCCTTGAGAATATCAGCAGGCACATAATCAACGTCCGAGGGGAGAGGTAGAAGATAAACGGAGCCCCATTTGGGGATGAGCCAAGACTGTGAAGTACCAGGTTCGGATTGGGAGTTAGACTGGGCTAATTGAATAGTCTGGTTGCCAACAAAAAGAATGAAGTTGATTGTTGGAGCCTCGCCAATGGCAGGCGGCAAAGACCATTCGGCACCATTGATAAACGATGACAAGTCCTCCTTGCCCAAAACAGGAGAATGCACGCCGGGAGGCGAGTACAGCTGCACCTGGGTGTCAATGGTAAAGTTGTGGATAGGTTCGAGGACAGTTAACATAGGCTCTATGTACTGGCGGATGGCTGACTCGACATCCCACCCATTAGGCGTCGCGCCAGCTGTGAACAGCGAGAACGTCAAGTGATACGTCGGGGCATACTGCAATAGACGCGTTGTGCGCTTGTCTAACGCTTCGGTCAGCTGTGCTGATAGGCCGTGGCCGCGAGAGTTGGGAGATGTAATTTCCGATGTGAGATAGAGTAGGATGGCTCGCTCCTCGGCAAAGGTTGCCTGTAGTTCTGATGCAATGTAAGTGGCTAAAGATGACGATGCAGCAGAGTGGGATGGGACGGCACTCGGCGGGTATGTTACTGAGAGAACTGGCGTGTGGGAGTCAAGGTTTGCACTAATGCTGTCACCAGGCTTGAGATCTATGGTCAGGGCCGGGGCAGAGCGAGAATCAACGACATCAGGGTCCGAAGAGTCTAGCTGGAGGCGCAGGTGGTGGCCGGAAAAGTCGTTGAGATCGTCGATGGCGTGTTGCGTTAGACGGACAAGCGTTTCGGCGTCCGGGTCGGGGATAGAACTAGCACGTACGGAAACCTGAAGGGGAAAGACTGGTCTACAAGCCTGCGCAAGCGCGGATAGGGTGTTAGGGACGTTCAAAGCAAAGCGTCGACTACGACTGCAAAGACGGAGGCAAGGGAAGGGGATGGAGATATCAGGAGGCCTGTCGTAAACATACCCTGCCATCAGACCACTGCTGCATCTGCTCCAACGGTAAAGCAGCGCGGTGGATAGCTGTGAGCTTCCACCAAATAGGAATACCGAGAAATAATACCACGGCCCAGAACGAGAACACTACCACCATCCGCCGTCGCTGATGAGCCAGAGGCTCGGGTGGTGGCTGTTTCTTGGTAGCCACATGGTTTTGCGGGACGACCACCGCAGGCCCTGTCGATGCCATAGCTTACAAATCTTGAGAGTGTGATCAAGGAGTAGAGGATAGTTTGTAGGTCCTACTTTCTATAGCAAATAGCTTGGCCAAGTCACATAGAGTCAGTAGGTTGGCAAGCCTGCGACAAAACAACTTGGAAGCTAGGACCTCTGGGTCTTATCATGATGAACACGATAATCTTATCAAAGACGCCACTGTGTGGCTGGGTGTAGTGAGGCGTCAGGGAAATATGGCCCACTTTAAAGTGTGCATTTTTATGGAAGCTGAGCTTCTACATAATTTGCAAGCCAACATCAACACAGCCGAGTCGAAAACCAAGAAGGACGCGGCCAGAAATGCAGCAATATATGCTGCAACATATATGGATTATGCGTGTCTCAGTTTCTCGGATGCAGACATTTGCTACATCGCCCTCCTAGCTCCCAGAACGCACTTGTCCGGCCCTTCGCAGGCCTGGATCTATGGTGGATGGATGAGTCCACATCTAGCTTTGGCGTTAACAGAGTGAGATATGCCTGTGAATAGCGCTACGTAAGTTCGCTACAGGCGCGAGGTGCGGCCATAAAAGCGACGGCCAAGGCCAAAGCCACGGTCTTAGTGACGGCAAGTCTCAGGTCAAGCCGAGTCAAGCCTTGCTGTGTTCTCCCTCGACTACTTGTGCTTCAGCAATTGCTTTTCGCTTTTGACAAGGGCCTATGATGTCACTGTCACTGCAAGCCTGTAGGCGCCAATGCTGGCGATGTGCCATATTGATTATGGGGGTGGCAGGACTGCCTTTGCTCGTTTACTTGATTTGGCTCATTGATCCAGTGTTTGAGAGAGCTTTAAGCTTTCAAGCCACAGTCGCACCTGTGCACTAGTATTTTTCTACTGTTTTCTACACACAGCCCCTGAAAACAGGCCAAGCTTCAGTGGCTCCAGGCCAAAAATCGGAACGAGGCCAGCCCACTGGAAGCAGTGTTCCAGCCACTAAAGCCAGCCAATCAATGCCTAGAAGACAGAGACTTTTAGGGAACACAAGGCGAACAGCAGGGCAAATAAAAATAAACGACACCAAAAAGTAGGGAGAAGTGAGGCGTTCAATGGCCTTGGAAAATGGCGTCTTTCCATCAACGTTTCCCTTGTTGGTGATTCGTTTTCCTGTGGAAGGCTGCAGTGCAGGTCTTTTTTCTCATTTCGAGAGGCTCTTCTCTTGTCCCTTCCATCATCGTCCTCTTCTTTTTCCAATCGTCTCACCCTTCTTCCACAGTGGGTGGTTCTGGCCCTTTGCCTCGAAAGACACTCCTTACCCTTCACTTATATTGCAGCTAACCTATTTTCAAGTCCAGACAATTTTTGCATCGCCTACACTCGGCAGTAACACGCGATTCCCGAGTCCCTAGATTGAACTTAGTATCACTCAGTTCGCTTCTCCTGGATCAGAACCGTTGTATCAAAACGCTTGTTGGCTATCAAGGAAAATAATCGCCTTGGGCTTCCGGTCCACACTAACATTGAATTGAATATCCGGGCGGAGTGTGTTTACTAGACTTGGTCTGACTTGGCTTTACCTTACCCTACCCCCTACCTTGCCTTGCCTCCTCGCCTTGCCTCGCCTTGCCTCTGCTTTGCTCTACTTTTTTTATCCTTTTTTTTTTCTTTTTTCCCTTTTTTTCCCTTTTATTTCTCTCTAGTTTTGTCTTCCCTTTTTGTCTGCTATCCCATTCTTCTGCTACTTCATTGGCCGGTACAACGCCGTCAATACGTCCAAGTTTGATCTGTCAATCAATCCCTAAGCTAGACGCTCCTCCCTGCTGTAAGGAAGGAAACCTACACTACAACGCACGCGTGAACTCCCTCGTCTTCTCTCGCTATCCATGCAGGAGGACAACTGCATCTCCCCACAAACTCACTCCAAAGAAGTATACTAGTCTCATCATGTCCGGTAGGTCCAGTCCCCTGGCCTTCCCCTTAGTCTTGTCCTGTCTCCTGCGACCTCACTTCCCATCTACACGGCTTCAAGCTTGCTTCACGTCTCTGGCTAACACTTAGACCCTTAGCTATTGCTGCCGCTGGGCTTGTAGGCACTGCCGCCTACATTAACGCTCGCGCAGGCATTTGGTATGACTACCATTTAGTCAGGTCTGTCATACCATCAGCTCTGCGCTCATTCATCCGCTCTAAAACCAATGGCCTGAATCAGTTCTACGTCCTTGAGCGATGGGCGCGATCATCCTCGCGTGCATCTCTGCCCCTCATCAAGTTTGAGGGTCGCGATTACACTTATGCCCAGACTTATGCTGCCGCCCTCTCCTACGGAACCTGGCTTCGGGAATCCAAGGGCGTCAAGCCAGGTGACATTGTTGCCATTGACTTCCAAAACAGCGAGACCTTTGTATTTCTCTGGTTCGGTCTGTGGGCAATAGGCGCAAAGCCGGCCTTCATCAACTACAACCTAACCGCCCAGCCTCTTGCCCATTGTGTGCGTGCCTGCAAAGCAAAACTTGTTCTGGCTGATCCCCTTATCCAAGAGAGCTTTACCGAATCTGTCATGCAATCGATACCTGGCGCTGAGCTTGTGGTTGTCACCCCGGACCTCGATACACAGATTCGTGCCACCCAAGGCAAGCGTTACCCTGACCAATTGCGCAATGAAGACGACATAAAGAACATTGCCATGCTTATATACACATCAGGTACCACAGGCTTGCCCAAGCCGGCAATTATTTCCTGGGGCAAGGCTACTGTGTCAAGCAACTTTTGCGCGCGTCTCCTGCGGCTGACCGAAAAGGATGTATTTTTCACGGTACGTGACCTCTTTGTAAGCTTTGTGAAGGGTTTTGTTTCCACTTCTTTGTCTTGGTCCGATCTTGGTCGGGGTTTGGTCTGTTGCAGGGTTGTCAGACTGAATCCTGACGTCATTGGTCGATGTCTTTTTTTTTTTATAACCCTGAGCTGGAAGAGGGGAGCGAGATATTCTGATCACCTACTACCACTACCCCACTACCCTTCTTTCGTTTTTGTTTCTACTTTGGTGCTTAGCCATCCATCTGCTTTGTTGATGTGCTTGCTTTGCTCCCATGTCGCCTGACATCGTTGCCTCTTCGTCAAGCTAACCCTCGTCTTAGGCAATGCCCATGTATCACAGCTCTGCTTCATTGCTGGGCTTCTTGAACGTTCTAGAAGCCGGCTCAACTATTGCCATTTCCCGCAAGTTTTCTGCAAAGACCTTCTGGGACCAGGTGCGGCAAAGCGACGCTACAGTCATTCATTACGTGGGCGAAACCTGTCGTTATCTCCTCGGCACTCCGCCACAGACTGACCCTGAGACTGGCGAGTTGTTAGACCGCAAACACAAGGTCCACACGGCATTTGGCAACGGCCTGCGACCCGATGTGTGGGACAAGTTTAAAGAGCGCTTTGGCATTGACTACATTGCTGAATGGTATGCCTCTACTGAAGGCCCATTCGCTATCTGGAACCTCTCGCGCAACAGCTTCACTCAAGGCGCCATTGGCCGCAACGGCTGGATATACAATATGCTCATGTCGATCAATGTACAGGTAGTCGAGGTTGATCCCTTGGCTGATCAGCCCTGGCGTCATCTCAAGAGCGGACTCTGTCGAAAGGTCAAGGCCGGGACTCCAGGGGAACTCATGTTCCGACTTCCATCTAATGACGTTGAATCCCGATTTCAGGGGTATTACGGCAACGAGGACGCCACAAACTCCAAAATCCTACGCAATGTCTTTAGCAAAGGCGATGCATGGTTTCGCACAGGTGACATGGTGGTTTGGGATAATGACGGTCGTGTTTTCTTCTCAGATCGTATTGGCGATACCTTTCGATGGAAAAGCGAAAACGTGTCAACCGCAGAAGTAGGCCAGATTTTCGGCCAACATCCGGTAGTACATGAAGCAAACGTTTACGGTGTGGAGCTTCCGCGTCATGATGGCCGCTGCGGCTGTGCGGCCATTGTGTTCACTTCAGATGTCAAAGGCCAACCCTCGCCCGAAGTACTCAAGAGCCTGGCAGATCACGTTACTAATACCCTTCCAAAGTACGCCCGGCCTATTTTCCTACGTGTTATGCCCGAAATGGAGGCCACAAGTACGTTTAAGCAACTCAAGCACGGCCTCCGTGCCCAAGGAGTTGACCCTGAAAAGGTTGATTCCGGCAAGATGTACTGGCTGAAAAATGGCACATACACTCCGTTTACTGAAACAGATTGGACGATGATGGTGAGCGGGGGAGTCAAGTTGTGATGCGATGGAAACCTACAGCACCGTTGCCAATTCAGGGAACATTACAAGTACAAGCAAGGCAAACTAGAAACGCAAACATGTGAAAGAGAGTAGAGAAGGTGAGGGGGAGGGACAGAGCTGTGAAATGAAATGAGAGAGATGACGGAATAATGAGATGGCACGAAAGAAGCAGTAGAGGGACGCCAAGATAAGAATGTGCCCGTACATTATTGAGCCAGGGCTTGATACGATATCAATGGGGCCTAGTAAGCCTTCCTGTATAGCTTGTAAAGCGGCTTATAGCACCGCATCTAGAGCTTGTCGCCGAAACGGCATTATTTTTAGCTGGGTGTCCCAGGTGCTTGTCTACCATTGTTATCCTCACTGTAAATCTGAAGTGTATCATGTCTATTTCTTGCTCAGTACATGACTAGCTGATCTTTAGAAGCTTGACATTGGCTTCATCCACACAGCTCCGTAAACTCTTCAATCCCCCTTGCTTTCGCTCCTTTTCTCCTGATCTTGCTTGGAGGCCGTTTCTTGAAGCAGGCTGCCTATTTACATAGAACAAGTAATAATAATTCCTATATTCTTGCAGTCACACCCATACCCGCGATTGATTCCTGGTGTTTGCTCCTCTTCCCTCCAAAATGTCCATCTCCGCACACGACTTCATTTCATCCGGCCCATTAAGTCCTTTTGGGTGTCCTTTTCTCTCTATTTGTGAGACCTCTTCATGGGGCAAGATGTACACCCGCACTCCACAGCCGTCAGCTTGGCGAGATATGAAAGAGACAACATGTTTCTTTAGTGGTATCCTACATGTGTCGTCTACCGTGCGGCAATATTATCCCGCCCATCACATTTATACCATTGAATCACCTGTGTTGGTATTCCTTCGCCAGTCTCTGCCAGGTAACACCCTTTCGCCTGGCCTTCTGGAACCGTGTAATCCAAAGGAACCAAACAGTGCAACATGTCTATACTGCGTGTGTGCCATGAAACCGGGCCGCAAAACAGAGCAAACGGGTCCAGGTGTTTCTTGATGCGGCTTGTCTTCAGACCAAATTTTTACTATTGTCTCTTGTCCGATGGCACTTCTCGATTCTTCTAGGCGTTGGGAGACAGCTCAGTCATCGTTGCTGTTTGAGCCCAGCTATGAGATGAGATACATGCCAATCATGAGTATAATAAGGCCGTCTGCTTTCTTGTCGCGCCTCGTCATTCGCATTTTGTTTCCCTCATCGGCATGGGACTCGCTTCGTTTTGCCTCTACAGCCACCTACCATCGCCATAGCCGCCAATACGTACCTCTGACATCTCTTTCCCGCTTACGCTTCTCCTCGTAGCATTCATGATGGCGAGAGGCTATACACTATCGCTCTTGCTCGGTTTGGCTAGCCTTGCAGTAGCCCAATGCCCAGCTGAGCCCAACAAGCTGGTCTGCTATGACTACCCTGGTGCCGTCACGCAAGACCTGGACATTATTGACGTGCAGACTATTTCGTGGTATTTGCGCTGGTACTCCCATACTGAGGGCAATCCTCTGTTCTGGACCATGTACACTACAGACAACGAAACGACTACATCGGTGCCTCTCAATGATACGTCTTTAGCCAGCCTAACGCCAGGAAGCAACAGCACTACGCCTAACAACAGCACCCTCGCTGGAGGAATCAGCATTGATAGCAGCAGCAACGTTATAGGCAAGAGCGCCACCCTCAATAACTCCACCATTGCCAATAGCAACATCACCACCGCGCAAAATGACAACTCTGGCTCCCTCAACAACACCGCACCCTACCTTAACCTTACCACTCCGACAGCCCTGCCTTCTAGCAGCAGGCCCAATGTTGTTCATACTTTCTCCACCATGAGCCACACAGCAGCACCCACTGTTGTTTCCCAGCCACCCGTTGCCGCTGACCAATGCCTTGAGTGGACAGTGATTACCCGTGGGACTGTGATGCTTCTAGCTCGTCTAAGCGGCACACGAAATGCCAGTGTTCTCTATGACGATATCGCCTACTCCCTGGATGGAATCACGGGCGACTGGGGCAAGTGGATTCCGCGTGGCCGTGGCACTGAAGACGAGCAGAAGGTTCCCGTTTTGATCGACTGCAACAACTCGGGCGGCCAGGTCCCTGTTTACGTCAACAAGACCAACCCAGCTTACCACTCGGAAGAGTTCCTCGACAAGAACTACTCTACCGAGGGCATTTGGCTGAAGCTAGTCCACACACCTCCGGTGATGGAAATGGGCAAGCGGTCCACAGAGTACGGCGAGCCCGCCCTAGGCCATATTTAGTTAACCCAAGGCTAGAGAATTAAGGGTTATGAGGATGAAGGGCTGGACTGAGAGAATGGGGACAAAGGGCTTGGTGAAACTTATGGAAAAGGTCTTTCTTTCTTCCTTTGTTCTTGTTTTTGTCGCTTCTCACGCTAGTTATGCCCAACTATTTTACCTGCATATTTTACAACCATTTCGTGCGTTTCAACCATTGTGCAGTAGCCATCGGCAAGCAGCATATCCCCAAGAATAGGAAAATACGAAAACCTAAGACAAAGAGGCTGACCAGCGACCGTGAAGGCTAGCTGCGGGCGCGCCGGATGGAGAGAGTCGAGTAGAAGAATTTTCACTTGTCCGCGGGCGACGATGAACGGACAAGAAATTAAAAAATAAATAAATAAATAATAACAAGCAAATGACTGCATAACCAGCAGGTGCAAATTGTGGATATTTCCACCCACTGCTCCACTACTCCAAGCTCGATCCACATCCACTCAAAACCCTTCGTGGCAGACACTGCCTTTTGGCCCGACAACCCGGTGCCTCTCTGGAGCTCCAACTAGGGAAAAGCTTGTTACAGACTTTTGCTCTAATTTCTGGTGCTGCGTGGAAAGAAAATCAGTGTGTGTCATGTGAGCAAAGTGCAAATGAAGTGTCTCTCCTGTGACCCCAAAATCCAGGCAGTGTGGAGATGGCTAGCATGTACTAGTACCAGTAGCCCCTTGGTGTTCTAGGGCAAGTGCACCTGTGTCCACGGCGCTGTTTGTACAGGTACTTACCAACCACGAGTCGCAGGGTACATGTGGGATACCAACATGCTCTCCTATTATCTAGCCCTCCACGCTACTGCTCCGTCTCCATTATGCCTTTATGCCTTGTGTTAATGTTGCCCTTTCTGCTTTGTGACTTTATCGCCCTTATCTCCTGGCTGCTGTTCTGTCCCCTTGGGCAAAAGGATGGAGTGGCCTCCCGACCAATTCTCCGCGCAAAGTCTTGCTTTGATTCATAGTAAACACAGTCCTCAAACTCACAGCTTTTTTTCGTCTTCTTCATCTGTGCATCCCCAGTGATCTCCAGCAGAATAGAAACACTTGAGAACAAATTGGCTGTTAATTCCAGGCCCTTTTTTCCCTTCTAATTTCTATCGCCTAGCATTTGACCAAGTGCATCCTGCCAGATTCAGCCCCATCATATGCCTATCTTTTAGCCACTCTCCCAGCGATTGCGACATCGAGCTTGTCTTTAGAACGGTATTGCGACATTTTAGCAACTATGGCAACATCGCTTCTGTCTCGATTTGGCCGACTTGCACCGCGAACATCCCCTTTTGTGAGACCATGCCCGAACAACTACCGACGGCACCTAAGCAATAGCATCCCACGCCTATTAGTTAATTCAAACGACACTTTATCGCCTTCTTCGTCTTCGCAAAAGACGTCTTCCTCATCTTCTTCTCTCCCTCCCCAAAAGCCACTGGCTGGTGGGGCTGTTAGAACCCTAACCCTATTGGCGTCTGGTGGTCTCGCTGCAGCAGGCGTAAGCTTCACACTGTCAGAGCCCGATGAACACTTGTCTGGCGACAACGATTCTGAGGCTAATAACGACACGCGCGAGCCCCTGAGCCTGCCGCGGATACACCTTGCCGATGTTCGCAAACACGATGGCAATTCTGGCGAGCCGTGGATCACATACAAGGACAAGATTTATGACATCACTGACTGGATCGCTGGGCACCCTGGAGGTGACGTGATTCTACAGGCTGCTGGTGGTAGTGTCGAGCCGTATTGGAACATTTTCACCATCCATAAATCACCCCACGTCTACGAAATTCTAGAGCAGTACCTAATTGGCTATGTCCACTCGGGAGATCTCGTTGATGGCAAAATTCCAGAAGAGTCTGTCGAAGATCCCTTCAGCTCTGATCCCGCTCGCCACGCCGACCTTCGCACTTTGACTGCAAAGCCACGCAATGCCGAAACCCCAGCATACGCCCTCAGCGACTCATTTCAGACGCCAAACGATTTATTCTACGTACGGAATCATTTTTGGGTCCCTGTTATTGAAAAGCCCAATGAGCATAGTCTTACAATCGAGCTACCTGACGGCGAAAGTGTGACCTACTCGCTCGCCCAGCTCAAGGAAAAGTTTCGCTCCCATACCATCAATGCCACCCTTCAGTGCTCTGGAAACCGCCGCAATCATATGACCAAGGAAGCCGGCCCTACTAACGGCCTTCAATGGACTACCGGTGGCATTTCTTCGGCAACTTGGACTGGTGTTCGCCTTGCGGATGTGCTAGCCGATGCTGGCTACCCTGTGGCAAGTGTGCGTAGCGGCACAATTGACCCGCCTGAAGACGCCAAACATGTGCATTTTTCTGCCCTGGAGGCATATGGCGCTTCTATTCCCATGTCAGTTGCTATTGATCCACGTGGCGATGTCCTTCTGGCTTACGAAATGAACGGAGAGCCTATCCCCCGCGATCACGGCTACCCGCTTCGTGCTCTAGTTCCAGGCCATGTGGCTGCACGTTCTGTCAAGTGGCTGAATAAAATTATCTTGTCGGATGAGGAGAGCTTTTCGCAGTGGCAGCGTAAGGACTACAAAAGCTTCGGCCCCAATCTTGTTGGTAAGAAGCTCGACTGGGAGACCGCTCCTTCTATCCAGGAAATGCCCGTCACTAGCGCTATTACCTCGGCCGTTCTACGTGATGACACCGACGCCGATGCAACATCGTCGAAGAAGGTTTCCGTGAAAGGCTGGGCGTACTCGGGCGGCGGCAAGGCCATCACCAGAGTCGACGTTAGTCTTGATGGTGGCGCCACCTGGGATCAAGCCGAGCTTCTTGACGATGATAGATGCAACAACACCAAGGAAAACCACAACGGTAGCGGGAGATCTTGGGCTTGGAAGCGCTGGGAGTACCACGGCTCAGTCTCTCTTGCCCCTGCAGCTTCAACCGAGCCTTCTACCTCCTTGACCTTTTCTAAGGACAAGGATGCTCTCAACAAGCCATTCTCATGTTCGCCTGATATTGTGGTCAAGGCTACTGACGAGAATTACAACACCCAGCCTCAAACACAGTCCTCGATCTACAATGCTCGTGGAAATCTTGCTACTGCTTGGCATAGAGTTCGAGCGTGCGAACGCTGTAAAGTTAAGCCCAATGTTGATTCCAATGATTCGTGAGACTCACCATGATCAATGAAATCAATATGACGTACGGTATTATAACCTAGATTTGTATAGAGGCGTTGGAATGGCAATAATTAATACTTTCCCAAAAAAGGCCTACGTATTTCGTTTAGTATGTTGGTTGTTCATAACAAAATTAAGAAGGGCGGAGTAGAAATATAGCGGGACAAAAGCTAAAACGAGAATGATATTAATTTCTAACACTAATTCCTATCCTCTTTACTTGGACTCTTCCTCAGCTTCATCTCCTTCATCGTCGGTGAAGTAGTCAAAAGGTTCCGGTAGAGGCGCCTCCTCTTGATCATTGCCATCAGCAAGCATGACAAGCTGGTCTCTATGAGGCTCTGATGTCGTACCATTACCGCCTCCAGCACTGCGGAGCAGGTCCTGGATCTCTTGGAAAGTAGAATCCTCTTGTTCGCGGCTGATGCCGCCACGGGTACTCAGGGTGGATGCACCACCGGCTGTTCTACCAGGAGCCAAGGGAGCCTTTTCCGTAGCAGCTTTCTTCAATTTTTCTTCCAAGAGGGTCTTGGGCTCATCGGGAGTAGTATCCACTAGTAGCATAGGGCCCCCAGTAGGTTTCTTCACAGGCTGGTAACGGCCAGCGGGGAAGCTAATGTACTTGAGCTGGCCGGGAAGGATACGGGACATGTTGTCCATGTCAAACCCAGCCTTCTCTTTCTCGTTGCGCTTCTTGGCATCAGCGGCGGGAGCAGTGGCGGATGAATCCCCTTCCTTCTTGTCTCCCTTATCCTCCGAGTTAGTTTCATCCTCGGCCAATTTCTTCTCCTTCTCATCATCAATGTCCATTTTGTCATCGGCATCACCACCGGGTGTCTTAGCGGCAGGTACAGAATCCAGGTCCATTGACTCACTGCGCTGGGCCTTTTCCTTCTTTTGGGCACGACGTTTAGCTTGGGCAGTAGTTGACAGAATAGCAGTAGCAACCAGAGCAGGACCTTCTTCGGCCTTGACCTCTTGTTCAGGAGGGTAGTCAAATAGACTGGGGCGGGCAGAGCAGTGGAACTTGAAAGCGGGAATCTCAAGATCATGATCCAGGCCGATAATGGAGGTAGGAGAGAAGCTGAGGGAAAGGAAGTGGGTGAAAGGGAACCAGTACCAGTACTGTGTGAAGACAGCCATACCAACAATTCCGGCCATGTTGAGGTTTCCAGTCTGGGTTTGTAAACCAATTGTGCAGTTACGGCCACCAGCATCAATTATACCCAGAGCTAGGGCAGCACCAAACTTGGTCATAGCATCCTCATGACGGTCGCTAACGACTTTCTTGAATGCTTTCCGGATAGTGGCAGCCTTGGGGTTCATGGTTTCATTTTGCTGCACCATGATCATGGAAAGGGCAATTAGAGCGCCCTGGCGGACAAAGTCCGAGGGGTCCTTGAGCATGGGCTCGAGAAGATCAATAGCTTCATCAAGGCCAGTTCCAGCGCAGCTGATACCAAGAGCCATAGCTGAGCCATAACGAACATGGGGGTTGTAGGACTCTGAAAGGAGCTCAACCATACGTGGGACACTGCTCGGCTTGCGGAATAGAATGAAACCTAAGCTCATCACAGCGACACGGCGGACATCATCGTTCACGTCACTGACGGCCGTATGCAAGAGTTTTCGGACGGCTTTGTTGCTGCCAGTGCCGCAATAGGCCATAGCTACGGCCAGGATACCTCCGTAGCGGAGCGTTGCGTTAGGATCGGCCAAGAGCCCCTCAATAACCATATCAGCACCCTCTTGGCGACCGTACATAATTAGAGCTATACCAATGGCGAGGCCGCGAACTGTCTTCTCGTGACTTGTCTCGTGGGAATAGGCAATCATGTCTTCAATTACACGTTCGTTGCCGGTACCGAGCATAATGAGACCCATAGCAAGACCAACTGCCTCACCATTGAGCGCTGAGTCAGCGTAAAGAACGCTCTTTAATTTTTCCAGAATGTCATCTGAGCCGGTAGCCATTCCTGCAATACCAAGTCCTAAGGCACCACCATGCTGGATTACCTCCTCCTCGGCATCTACAAACTGAGTGGTGAGATATTCGAGGGCATCAGCGCCATGGTTAGCGTGGATTAGGCCATAGGCGTAGAGAGCGCCACCTTGGCTGTAGATGGAGCCATTAGGCACTCCGCGAGGAAGGTAGGGCTCTAGAAGCTTGCGGGATTGTGAGAGGTTGCCGCGATGGATAACACCAAGAGCGGCGGTAGCGGTAAACTTGCTCCAATTGACGGCCTTGCCGAGCCAGTCTAGGTTGTCCCGGAAAAATTTGTCATTTGTAGTCCCGTGGTTCATAAAGGCGTTACAGAAAGTAAGGGCAGTGTGGAAAATGGAGTTGCGGCTCTCGAGACTGTCGCGAACCTTGTTCAAAATGTTGGAGTCGGACTTGTTGTTGCGGTAGAGAAACTCCAAATTGAGCTTAATGGTCTTGCTGCCATCAAGAATGGAGCGGATATTACGGTATATCTTTGCCTGATCTTCAGGGATATTCTCCTCATCATCGTGGTCCTCTTTCTGTAAGAGCGCATCAGACTCTTGGGCATCTTCTTGGTCTTTCTTGGCCTTTTTAGGCTCACCAGAAGGCAAGCACTTGAGAACCTTACCCAAGAACTCCTGGGTGCTATTATCATAAAGATCAAAGGCGATCTGATAAGCGCTAGCAACGGCCTCGCGATCGCCTTTTTCAACAAGGTGCCGCAGCATCATGGTAGCTTCCTCATCTGCATCGAGGTACACCACGCACTTGGCAATGGCGAAGAAGTCTGGGGACGGGATCTCGTTGAGAAGATCAAGAATAAGACGAAGCAGCTCAGTGCGAAGACTACGCTCCTGCACAACATCAAGACAAATACCCAAGGCATATTCAATCAGGTCCTCAGCGGGGTGAGTATTGTCACTGATGGTTTTTCCCTTGGTCTGGCTCTGATCCTTGCCAGCGCGTCTGATAACAGAGCCCAAGACATCGAGACGCTTAGCTTCCATGGCAATACCAACGACCTGGCGGTACTTGCCCTGCCGCAGGCAAACCTCAAACAAACGTTCAATAACTGCCTGAAGAGCTCGGCGAGTGCTAGGATCAGGCATTTGCACCATAGAAACAGAGCCATTAGGACCAACGTCAGCCAGCTTAAACGAAGGGTCCAGCAGAGCGTTTTCAGTGGATGCACGGGATAGAAGCGACTTGGACGGCAAATTTGAATGAGAAAATGGCGTGGTTGGCGACGTCAGACCAGCTTCATTGAAGGCAAAACTAGCCGACGTCTTGCTAGACTTTGACCCTTTATTCACAGAGTGTTCGTGCGCAGAAACAGCAATCCAGAGATCAATGCACTTTGAGATAATGGTTTCTTCGAATTCGCCAGGGGAATTTAGCTTGAACAGATCTCCAGCCACCAAAGCAAAGTTCATACTTTGGTTGTATGCCTGCAGGTGGTAGTAAGCCTTGGCAAGCACTAAGGCAGCCAATTCGCGTTCGGGGAAGGTCTCATCTTCGTAAAGAGTTTCGCTGTAGGTAGGAGAAAGATGTTAGCAGCCAACTCCAAGCCATTAATGGTTATTGATAGAAAGAAGCGATGTAGATTGAAAGTCGGACTATTTCGTCCTGAAGTGGACATACATTTGGTCAACAGCGCTTGCAACTTCTGTCCAAACAGTGTTAATATCATCATTGAGTGTTTGAAGGGCGAAGACCCTGAGATCAGGCTCCTCATCGTGGAGAAATCCCAAGATGCCCTTGGCGGCAGAGGATGCGCTCATGGTAGCGAGCATTGTGATTGAGGGTGTCGACGAAATGTGCAATGATTCGAATTGAGCTGCGGGCAACGAGAGGAAATAGAACAGACCAGGAAACAGCAAATATCTAGAAGAAAGTAAAGTGAATCCTAGAATGTATGTATCGGGCTATTTACCGGTGATAGAACGAAGTTGCAGTGATGGATGAGTGTGATAAAGTGTAGAAAACAACACATCAACACCCAAAAGTAGAATTCAAGAGCTCTAAACATTAAGTAGAGAAAGAGAAAGGTCCACGTCAGGCAAAGCGTGCCTAGCAAGTAAGCAAGCTTGTTCTGCCCCACTTAATCCAAAAGGTCTAGCTAGTGCAGCTGGCGGCAGCTGGCGGCAGCTGTCGAAGAGGATGACAAAAACTGGCAGAACCTAACCTTCAAAGAAAGGCCGGAACTGGATAAAGCTCGAAATCTGAATCACTGCCAACGTGTATTTTTCTTATATCCATCCATAATGTCCAAAGTTGATACTTTAAAATCTCATAAAACCTAAGCCGGGCTAACACAGCACTGGATCTATGAATCACATGCAATCTTGCAATAAAGGCTACATGTGACATTGCACAAGTGAGATTCTGCTTGTATCATGGTTACTTATCTCTTATGGTGTGATGGGGTCGTGCCTGCATGTGCTGGCTTCTAATTGCAATGCTGTGTTTTGTCGCCGACAGCACCAAGCAAGATGAACACGAATACAAGTATAGATACAAACAGGTACTTGGGGGTAACAATGCATATTAAACGTGAACGTGGGCACTCATATGAGAACCTATGTGTACATGAAGTAACATTTACCTATCTTGATATCAATATACAGGCAGGCAGGCACCTTGGTACTTGCAGTAGCTGGTTTAGAACGTATTGGATGCAAGAGACACACAGCTGTGGGAAGCGAAACGGAAAGTTCCGCCACAACTATGATGAAGTAGACAGAATACCACAATCAAAATAGAGACATGAATTCATTGGTCTTCGGTATGCTAGAAATCCTGTTAACATCATGATAGTCCTCTAGAAGAATGAAATCTCACTCTCACAGCGTGAGAGAAAGCTCAAAGAGAAGTTGTGAAACGAGACCCACAATTATCAGCTTGGAAGCTGCAGCTCTTGCCCTCCCATTCATTCCTTTTCGCCCTCATCCTCTATCCCTAGCTCCTTCCTTCTATGCCACCCCAGCTGCCTGCACCTTTTTTATTTTAGGTGCGCACGCACGGCTTTTATTTTATTTTCTATTGGCGACAGTTCTTTCCATCCATGGCCATCGTTGGGTTGTTTGTTTGTCGCCCTTTCATTTTTCACAACTTCATTTCAGCCCGCACTTACTCTGAGTCTATCTGCCGCTCCTTCCTTCCCTGAAGCACTCTACTCGCTATCCAACTTTGCGCAACTTCCCCTTTTATGTTGTCTTTGATCATCAACGAAAATTCTTTCTTTACTAGTTTTGGAATATTTTCTTCTTCCTTTTTTCTTCGTGTATATTTTTCCATTTTTCGCGTCTTCTGTTTCCGCTGCATTCATCATCTTGCTAGCGAAAAGTGCCAAGTTTTGGCTCGCTTTGACTCTAGCTCCATTTGCCTTCATCTTTCATTCACAGCCTAGAAAGCTACTGTCTTGCGCCTTTATAACTAGCAGACTTGTAACCATCTTCTCCTCTTTACCTTTTCGTCTTGTGAAGGCTGTTTTCTGAATTTTACACGACAACTCCCTGGAGCTCTTATCCCCCCCCCCCCCACTCCCCCACCCCCGCCTCCCACCCCCCCCACCCCCGCCC